>PVKS010006561.1:0-35549 GCA_004027875.1 Aplodontia rufa | reverse complement strand
GGAAAGCCACTGTCTCGAGATGGCACCAGGATGTGTGTGTATATTCGTGCTGGCCCATGGAGGTGAGTGAGGGACACAGGGGAAGGAGAAGAAGATCCTAGAAGCCCCCTGGGTCTCCACCCCACCTCCCTCTGCCCTCTGGCTGCCCTGTGTTCTCAAGGACTTCCTCAGTCCCCCAAGTGTCCTGTTTGCTGAGACGGGGAGAACCCCTCTGTGACCCGCCCCCTAGGCCCCATCCATCCATGTCCCCCTCCTCAGGGTGTCTCAGATTATTGGACTTGGGTTTCAGGAGGCACAATAGTCACATTCTCCAGCTCTGATTGCTGCAGGCTGGGCCTCTGGCTCCCCTCAAGATTGGGTTTCCCGTGCCCTGGACGCTCCGGAATCTCGGGGGTGGGTGTGTGAGGCAGAGGAGGGGCAGCACTGTGGCGGGCAGGGATGCTCTCCTGAGCTGCCTCAGCACCCCACGTGCTCCGCAATCTGGGCTTGGGGAGGGCCAGGGGAAGGGCAGCCACACCCTGAGGACTGTCCTCCCGGCCCTTGGAGGCTGAAGGCCCCAGAGTCAAAGGGGATTGCTCTGCAGCAGCTCTGGAGGCACTGTCTTGGCCTGCCCTTTCTTTTCTTTTCTTTTTCTTTTTTAAAGAGAGAGGGACAGTGAGAGAGAGAGAGAGAGGGAGAGAGAATCAATTTTTACTTAGTTTTTCACGTGGCTTTCATTGTGTATGTGGTGCTGGGGTTTGAACCTGCGTATTCACACATGCTGGCAAGCACCAAAACCGCTGAGCCACTGCTCCAGCCCCTTTATCCACCCTTTCTTGACCCCAAGAAGGGGCTGGTGACTTCTCCAAGCATTCATGTGGGGCTGAGGGACTTCACCTGAGCATTTGCCCACACCCGGGCATGCGTCTGTGGGTGCAGTCAAGGCCAGATCTGGGCATCCTCTTGGCCCCCAAAGAATTAGTTGGGTGAAGTCCATGGGGGCAGCTGGCTGGCACGTTATGGGCAGACCCTTTCACAAGCGCATTTGTTTCACATGGGAGCTGAGGAGAGTGTTGGCTGCAGTGAGCAGGAATTCCTCCCTCACCTAGTGGGAGCCATAAATATATCCCTGTCTGTGGCTGGAAAATATATATATTAGAAACACACTATCAATCAGGGTTTATGCACAGCGCTGGGTTCCTCCGGCTGCTGCAGCCTCCCCTCCTGAGCACTGCTGAGGAGGCAGAGTACTCTCAAAACCCACACATGCAGAGGAAAGGGGCTGCAGGGAGGCACAGGGAGGGGAGCCCAGCCATGGGCACCCAGAGGGAAAGGCCAGGAGCCGAAAAAGGAAATCCTTGCTGGCGGTAGAGTTTAGGGGCTGAGAAGGAAGCGTCAGTGTGGTGTCAATAAGGGCAGCACTGAGGGGGCTTGTAGCATCTGAGGAAGGGAGGGACCCACACTGGCTGTGGTCATCAAGGGTTGGCCCTGCTCCGGACACTGCCTGATACCTCCAGTCCACCAGTCATTGATGTAGGAGAGTGACCCATGGTGCTGGTGGGTAGGGAGCAGGCCTGGGACCTGGAGTCAGATCCCTTGTCAGAGGCTTATTCTGCAGAGCCCCCTCAGCCCTGCCCAGAGACCAGATTTGTCATCTGCCTCTTCATATCACTCCTTCCTATGAGCCTGCAGAGTAGCCAGAGCCACCGGCAGGGGTACATGTGCCTTGCAGGCCTGAATCGCATGAGCAGCCCAGGTCCCCAGAGAGGGACAGTCAGCAGAGCTGTGCACTCATGCGACACAAACCAGGCTGACCGCTGACCCCGCCAACAACATTGAAATTGTTCTGTGGGCCCAGAGATTCTCTCCCTTCCTAGAGCTGGCCTGGGGTCAGGGACCCAGATGCCTGCCTATCCAGCCGTCTGTCAGACACGGTTGCTGGACTCAATTTCAGGCAGCTGCATTTTACAGGTAGAGTGGGAGGCAGCTTAGAGCATGGGAGCAGATCTCTGGTCCTCAGCACTATGACCAAGGGAACCAGTGAGTTGTCTTGGGTCCAGGGGAAAGGAGGTGACCCCTCTGTCCCATCTCCTCTCTGCAGAACGTGGTAGGAGCCCTAGTCTCTGAAGAGTTGGCACAGGGAAGAGGTTGGGGTTTCTTTCCCTCCTTGATCAGAGTGGCCATGAACTGAGTGTGTAATTGGGGACCCCACTGCTCTGGCAGCCAGGCCAGAGAAGGTCCAGGTGGGGAAGGCTGCCAGGGAGGTGGCCCCGGAAGACTGGGGAATCAGAGAGAGCCTCTGGGTGTGGGCCATTCGGGAGAGGATAAGAGACGGAGCCAGCACCTGCCTGCCTTGTGCCAGCCAACACCATCCCAATTCTCCAGTGGCCCACAGGCCACCAGCTGGATTGCCCGGGTGAGAAAGCAGACACTGGAGGGGGCTCTTTGTGAACAGGGCTCACTCATGCACACTTGCCTGGCAGGGTCAGGGAAGAGCCACCCTGGGCTGGGGGCAAGGAGGGAAGAAGTGGGTGGCAGGGATGTGGAGCATGGAGAGTGAGCAGAGGCACAGTCAGGGAGGCAGCCCTCCACCTCGGGTGGAGACTGAGCCCCCGTTGTGCTCCGTCAGGTCCCCTCCTGTGCTGTTGGCAGTGGGCAGTGTGTGGGGCCTGTGAACAAGAGATAAAGAGTTCAGGCAGAGTGTTTTTTCTCACTAACCGTGGATTTGTGTGTTTGTTCAGCTGGTGGCTCTGATAAGCCCCATTCTGCCAGATAAAAGCCAAGCAGCCATGAGGCGGGGCTTGGGGAGGGGTGTCATGAAGGGGCCTTCCTCCTCTCCCAGGGAGCCCAAACAAGAAGGGGTCAAGGCACAGGGATGCTCCAGCAGTGTGCCTCCCTGGGGCACAGCTCCTGGTGCCCAGGTCTGTCCAGAGGAGGCAGACCTAGGGGCAGGGCACCCAGAGCCCACGGTGTGAGAAATTTGCCCGTTGCTCCCTTATCTGGATGGGCAGAATGTCCCTGTCTTCCCTGGAGCCTGACTGCCAAGGGCCCTGCAGCCCCTGGCTGGGATCCTGTGAGCCCCCTTCCCCTCTCTGGCCTGTCCTGAGATGTTGTCCACATCCCTTACTGTCCCAGTGCACCCATAACACTGTCTGGCAGTGGTCCACTGTGGATGAGCTGGTAGAGTCCCGGGACTTCAGCAGCCTTTGAGCAGAGCAGTGGAGTCCCCAGGCCCCTGTCCTCACCCCTCCACACCCCTGTGGAGGGCAAGGGCTAAAGTTCGAGCAGATCAGCCAGGCCCTGGCCACAGGGCTGGCTCCTCTGCCTCCGAGCCTGGGTCCAGCTTTCTAGTGTCTTTGCCTTTTGTCCTGGAGCGGAGCAGAGCATGTCGGGGGCTGGTGGCGGCGGCATTGTGGGGACACTGGCTGGGCCGCCAGCTGTAAGATGGCTGCCAAGGCCTAAAATGGCTGCCAGCAGCGCCAGGAGCAGCGCCCGAAGGCGCGTGGCAGCGGCCTTGCCGGAGCCGTCTCCTCTGCTTGCTGCTTACCGTAGAGCTAATAGCAATAGCAGCAGTGCCCTTCTGGGCAGTGTCCTGGTTTAGAAGGATTTCCTGTCTGTCGCGCTCTCCCGGAGCCCCATTTGTCTCTGCCTCAGTTGCTGGGTACCTCCATCTCTTTGTCGGTTTCTCTCTGTCCCTTTGGCGGGTGTGTGCATGTGCACCCACGAACATGAGTGTGTGCTCTGCCTCTCTTCTTCAACTTCAACCGGACCAGCAGCACTTCCACCAGGTGGGCTCTGAGGCTCAGTGGGAGCCAAGTTGGTCCCAGGATGGGCAGGATTCATGGCAGAGACCCCTGGGCAGCAGAGCCAGGGCCACATGCTCCTTGCTGGGCTCCACATGCTGGTTCTGAGATTATACCTGCACCTTCCTGAGTGAGCTATGCAGTGAGGCAGCTTTAGCCAAGGAGGCATTGGTGTGAGCCACCTGCCTCCTAGGTCCCTGGGCTCCCTCCTGAACAGGCCGTAGCTTAAATCAGACCCAGAACCAGGAATGGCCAAGACGTGGCAGGAAAGTCCATACCCACATGATGCTAGATCACTGTCCCACAGTGGAGAGTGCCACCAGCAAACATGTGGCCCAGGGTGGGATCCACATTCACTGTCTCCAGGCAAAAAGGGAGGTGTGGAAGGATGCACCCCAAGCCAGAGTGGGGGGGCACATGGGCACTTGCCTTATAAAATTCTTTCCTTAATCTGTTTGAACAAGGTTTATTATTTTCTTTCAAAATCAAAAAAGGTATTGAAGAAAGTAAAGGGGAGGAGGATGGGTCCCAAACTGACACCCTTCCCACACTGCAAGCCACTCCAGCAGGCAGCTGTTTTGTACACCAGCCCGGCGCCCAGCTCTGTTCCTTTCCTCCTGGGGGCAGTGGGGCTGTGGGTGAGTCCCAGGAGGCTGGGTTGCTCCAAAGAGGCAGGCAAAGCCCTGGCCAACACTAAGGCATAGTGATCAGATGCCACCAGGCCACTGGCCTTGCAAGCAGCCAATTCTTTACTGAGTGCCTGCCTTCCTCCTGTCCCACAACCTGCCCCACCACCCTGCCAGCCTCTTGCCAGCTGTCGTGTCCAGGCAGGCATTCTGGAGGTCCCTGTTGTGCCCCTGGCACACAAAGCCCTGAGGACCTGGGGCGGGGATAGGGGGCTTTCCCAAGCTCAGCAAAATATTCACACACACATACTCCACCCTGCCCCCAGCCCTCTGTGAGCTCCCACCGCACAATGGGCCCTTGTCTCGGGGCTCCCTCTGAGCAGCTGTGGCACTGGGGCATGAGACAGCCCAGACAGGCTGGCACAGGGTGGGTGGTGGCGGCAGGGCAAACCTCCCCCCTCTGGGTTGCCAGGCACTGCCTGTAAGCTTAAGGTGAGGTGGGGGCGGTGCTGGCCGACAGGAATGGCTGTAACTGATGACGCTGTGGGGAGGATGGGGAGGATACTCTTCTGGGAGGCTGAGCCAGGTGGGGGACTCTTGGTTCTGCAATGGCTGCAGATGGCCCTGGTTGCTGGCCTCTCTCCTGGGCACCTCCTTGCTTCTCACTCTTAGCTAGTGCCATTTGTCTGGGGTGACTTTGTTCCTCAGGGTACATTGGGCAGTATCTAGAGACAGTCTGGGTTGTCACCATTGGGGTACTACTGGCATCTAGCGGGTGGAAGCCGGGGATGCTGCTAAATCTCCTGTAATGCACAGGATCACCCTCCACCCGCAGAGAATGATGCAGCCCAGAAGTCGATGTGTTGTCAAGTAGGCTGAGAACCCTGCGCTAGGCAAAGCTGTTTTCCCTTCTCCTCCTCTGTTCTCCCTGGGCCGCCTGGGGTGGGGGACGTGGGGTGAAGTTGTCCCCACAGAGCTCCATGGAGGGGCAGCTGCTTGGCTGCTGCTAGTGCAAAGCTATGTTCCTGACCCTTTCTCCCCTTTGTGTCTCCTGCAGAATCCGGACAATCAGATAGTTCAAACCAGCAAGGAGATGCGGACATCAAACCACTGCCCAACGGTCAGTGCATCCCCACCTCGCCCCTGCTCTGCTCCCTGCCGCCCTCAGCCTCGATTCCCTTCCCTCAGCATCTCTGACTGAAGGACGGGGGCTCACCTGGAGCACATGCCCTCTGAGAGCCAGCCTGGAGCCCAAAACAGGGCCCAGGGGTGAGGGAGTCCCACCGCGGGAAGAGCTTTGCAGCTGCAGGCAGGCCGCCCCTCCCAGCCTTGCCTCCACTCACCAGCTCTTTTCCCTCTTCAGGGCACTTAAGTTTCCAGGACTGTTTTGTGACTTCCGGGGTCTGGAATGTGACGGAGCTGGTGAGAGTATCACAGAGTAAGTGAGTCCTTCCTTCCAGGCCAGGGGCCAGGACTGGAGTGAGGAGGTGGGACTTGGATCTCACAGGGTCCCATAGGGAGGGGGTCTTAGAGCAGGCCAAAGCGGGAGAAGGAACTGCCTTGGACACTCTTTCCCTTTGGCCCCAGGCTAGGTGGGGCAGAGCTCTTTAGAGAGCCCCACCCAGCTCTAATCTGCGGGTTTGGAAGAAAAAATGTCACTACCAAAGGCTCTTCCCTGAGGACCCCCAGCAGGGATGGAGGAGGTTTCCTCAGGAGCCCAGATGGCCCGGCTTCCCACCCTGGGGCCCTATAGCAGACAGCCCACTGGACTGCTGGGCAGCTGCTCACAGCAGCACACAGGCCCCTTGGGGCCTCTGGCACTTTCTAAACCTCACCAGCCTTTATTCTTCCAGCTCCCGTGGCGACAGCATCAGGGCCCAACTTCTCGCTGGCAGACTTGGAGAGTCCCAGCTACTACAACATAAACCAGGTGACCCTGGGGCGGCGCTCCATCACCTCCCCTCCTTCCACCAGGTGAGCCCAGCACCTCAGCCTCCCCCGCACCTACCCCACAACCTGTTAGTCATGGCACCTGGGCCTGGGTGCTTAAGGACACCACCCCTTGAGGTGCTGGTTCTTAGTGGCCTGGGCCCATTGTGCTCAGCCACCCACTGAGCATCACACAACGCTTGGCCCCAGGGACCTGCACAAGTCATGGCTGGAAGTAGGAATCTGGCAAGGCCTTTCTCTTGGAGAGGTGACACTTGAGCCAGACACCTGTCAGGGAGTGGCAGTAGGGGCATGGGATGGATGCTTCCGCCAGCCTCCCTCCCAATTGAAACTGGACAGGCTGGCAGAACCCACCCACATAGGACTTTAGAGACCAGAAGAAGGCATGTAATTGTCATCTAGGGCAGCAGAGACCACTGACGGGTTTTAAGCAGGGCATGCTGGGAAAGTGTGCTCCAGAAAGCTCCTTCCCACATAGTGTGTGGGCAGGGCTGATGGCAGTGAGGAGGCCACTTTGCCAGACCGGTAGAGGAGGGCCTGCATGGGGGTGTGTTGGAGAGAAGGGGCTGGGGTTGAGAGGTGCTGCCAGGCAGCCTCAGCAGGGCACATCCTGCAGGTGTGGGTCAGGTTCCGTACTCTTAAAAACTGGGACATTTGTGTTTACTGTGAGGTTTGTGTGTGTGTGTGTTGCAGGGGATCAAACTCAGGGGTTTTCTTCCATGGAGCTACATTCCAGCACTTTTAATTTTATTTTGAGAAGGGTTTCACTAAGTTGCCTAGGCTGGCCTTGAACTTGTGATCCTCCTCAGATTCCAGAGTTTCTGGGATTACAGGCGTGTGCTACCACCCCTGGCCCTGCATTCATTCTGACTTTTTAAAATCTTACATTAAAATATTCTTTACCATAATGACGTTTTTGTCCCTTCATGGCCCTCTGGGGACTGGTGGGGAATTAGTGGGTGAGCAGATGCTCACTTCTTTGACTGCTTCTCAGAGGACCAGGAGGGTCTCCAGAGGGGCAGGTTTGGAGCTGCCTGGCTCCAGGGAGCAGGTGGGCTGGTCTTGGGGTGGGGTACCCTGTGAGTGCCCAGAAGCACTGCTACGGGCTGGCACCTGCTCCTCACACAGAGGGATCTCTGTACTGTTCCCCATCCTGAGCACCCACTGGCCCATCTGACGGTCTCTTCCTTCCCCAGCACCACCAAGCGCCCCAAGTCCATTGATGACAGTGAGATGGAGAGCCCTGTTGATGACGTGTTCTATCCTGGCACAGGCCGCTCCCCAGCAGCTGGCAGCAGCCAGTCCAGTGGGTGGCCCAACGATGTGGATGCAGGTATGGGCATGGCAGTTTCTTCTTCCCCCAAACCTGGGGCAGGCCAAAGCCTCCCACTGGTTCCCCTGCTGATGGGGGGCACTACCTGCCTCTCCTGCTGGATTTCTGGAGAGGGCAGAACATCTGAAGGGGAGTGGGGGCGAGAAACTGGGTCCCCAGTGACTGGGCAGCAGAACCCATTGGCATGGTGGGGAGAAGCAGAGGGGTCCATAGTGGGGGCAGCAGTCTCTTCTTCACAGCCTCATCCTCTTAATATTCCTGCAGAGAGATCACCTGGCCTGGCAGTCCCCACAGTTTAGAGCTGTTTTCTCAACTTGGGCCCCAGTGGCATTTGAGACCTTGTCTCTTGGCAGTGGGGACAGCCCAGTGCTTTGTAAGGTGCTGAGCAGCATCTCTGGCCTCTACCCACCAGAGTCCAGTAGTAAGTACTCACGCCCAGTTCTGAGGAACAAAATTGTCTTCAGACATTGCTGAATACCCGCTAGGGGACAGGATCATACTGGCTGCAAGGTGGCAAGGGCCCAGTGTTATAGAGGGGCTCCGAGTGAGTGAAGGGCAGGCAGAGAAGCTCTAGCAAAGGGCGAAGGCTCTGAGGAGCCTGTAGGAAGCAGCAGAAGTGCCCAGGCCCCTAGAACAACCTATTCCTGGGCCCGCCCACCATCTCCTCCAAGTCACCTGACAGAGGGAGAGTGTGTGCCCATGCGCATAGGAGGGGTGAGGAGGCTCACTACAGGGGACCCCTGCCTGACATGCCAGACCTATGGCTTGTGTATGTCCTTGAGGAGTGGAGGTCTTGGGGCCTGGGAGCCCAGACCTGCTCGTGTGGGGTGTGCACAGGGCATATCTGTTCTGGACAGGCCTGGGGACATTCATTCAGGATCTGACCCAGTGGCACCTTGTCTGGCTGGGGCAGGGGTGGGGATGAGCAGTGGAGAGGAATACAAATGCAGGCTCCGGCTTCTGCTCTTGGCTCCTGGAAGGAAGAGAAGAGGGCTGGTCTCCAAGCCTCAGACTGAGGCAGTGAGACCCTGGTGGAGCCTGGAGCCTTTGGGAAGGAGCTCCAGCATGACTTGGGGGCCCCTCCTAGGGTTTCCTCGTGTCAGGAAGGTCCTGGGCCAACATAGTCCATACCCCTCCTTGGGGGAGCTTCTGGTGGAAGATAAAGGAGTTGAGCTGGCCAAGGAGACTGAGGCTACAGTTTCCCAGGTCCCTGCCAGGACCTCAGTTGGGTGACCCCTCCTGCAAGACTGTGGCTGGGGTGCCTCCAGGGCCCATCTGCTGCCGCTGCTCCTGGGAGGAGGGCTTCCAGGCCCCTCCGTGCAGACCTAGTGTCCAAAGGGCCGTACTCTTCCCAGCCCCTGCTTCCTTCCTTCTCAGCTCTCCGCTCTCGCGCCTGCCATTTCTGCTTCTTCCCGCAGTCCTGCCATGCACTGCTCCCCCAACACCCTCCTGCAGCACCCTGGCTCCTTTCCCCTCCCCCTTGTCGTGGTTTCCCTGGGCTGCGACAAATCGCCAATTAAGCAGCCCAGCTGCAGGACAGGGAACAGCTGGGGAGGCGCTGAGCGGCAGCAGGGACAGCTGTGCACAGCTGGTGGGGCGCTCCCCCCTCCCCACCATGCCAACTATCAGGTGGCACACAGCTGCCGCCAGATAACACCTCTGCTGGCGGCTGGGGTTCACCCTTCCCCCGCCTCCTCCCAACACTGTTGTTGGCTTCTTATTTCTCTGTTTTACAGCCTCTCCACCCCCACCCACTGACTCAATTTGTCCCTAAAAGATGGCAGCTCAGAGATGTGCCTCCCCTCCACCTTACCTCCCCAACCTGGAAGCTCAGCCCAGGACAGGTTCAGCTCAGATGAACTCCCCAAGAGAACTGGCCCACTGGGAGTCCTGCTTTGCCCTGGTATCTTGTGGATGCCACACCCACTGGGCAGAGAGATCCACCCCCTCTTTTTTTTAAAGAGAGAGAAAGAGAGAATCAAATTTTATTTAGTTTTTCATCTGGCCTTTGTTTTGTATGCAGTGCTGGGGTTTGAACCCAGGTCCTCCTGTATGCCAGGCAAGTGGTCCAACTGCTGAGCCACCCCGCTCCAGCCCCAGAGATGCCCTTGATGGCAGCTTCCTGCTCTTAGAGGCAGAGCTCAGACAGGGTCTTCTCTGTGCCCCTGTCTTCTGCAGAATGTTATCCTTGCCTCTGGCACCAGGAGCAGAGCCAATCCTCAGCCTCCAATTCCTCTGGCCCTGGGAGTTTTTCCACTTTGGCTCTGCTCCCAGGATCCATGTAGGCCCTCTGGCCCCTGCCCCTGCTGTTTTGTTGGATGTTGTGTCCCTTCCAGGGGCCCCTGACAGGGCTTTCCCTTCCCAAAGGGGAGCATTGTTTTCTTCCCATCAGAATGGCCCAGGGCCTAGGGTAGCTCCTGGAATTGGCCCTTTGGCCCCTTCATCCATCACCCACCACCCTGGCTCTCAAGCTGGCTCCCTCAGGTTCCTCCTGCACCCATTCTCTGATGCGGCCCTGTATCCCCCTTTTTATACCCTTGTCTGTTTATCCATGGACAGGATGGGTCCCCCTTTGCCAAACCCCAGCCCAGCCCTACCAAGTTACACGGGGGCCTTATTTTCCTCTTCTGCCAGAAGCACCCACGCCCAACCTGCACATGGGACCCGAGGAGGAACACAGATGAGGCAAAGTGGGCAAGAGGGGTCATGGTGGAGGAAAGGCTGGCAGGGGTGTCCTAAGGAGAGAGGGAGCGAACTGCTGGCTTTCCGCCTTCCCTGCTCTCACCCCAGCCTGGCTAAACCTGCCCGTGTTGCTGCTTCCTCCCCCCAGGCCCGGCTTCTCTAAAGAAGTCAGGAAAGCTGGACTTCTGCAGTGCCCTCTCCTCTCAGGGCAGCTCCCCGCGCATGGCTTTCACCCACCACCCGCTGCCTGTGCTTGCTGGAGTCAGACCAGGTGAGAAATGGGGACCTGGAGCGGGCAGTGTGGGAGGTGGCCAAGTGCCAAGGGGAAGCTGGCCAGGTGCAGGGGCCAGACATGACTGAATGACAGCCCTGGGCTCCCTGAGTGGGCCATGGTGTGGCAGCAATGGCATGTGGGCCCCCTCGTATCACCAACTCCTGCTTCCGGAGCACCCTCCCACTTGCTTCTGACTCCCACGTGCAAGCCTGTGTGGGTGCATGTGCGTACTGCATGTTCACTGGAGCCTCCTCGAACTTGCCCTCCAGCCGAACAGGCCTCATCCCCTCGGCTATGGAGGGAAGCTGCAGCCCCTCTCTGGCTCCTCCCTACCAGCCCCTGGCTGAGCCCCGGGTCTGGTCTCCCAACATGAACCCAGGCTGGCATAGATTGAAAAGACCCCTGTGGCCCGGTGTAGTGACACATGTGCATAATCCCAGCGATTTAGGAGGCTGAGGCAGGAGGTTCACAAAGTCAAGGCCAGTCGGGCAACTTAGCTTGCTCAAAATAAAGCAGAGGGCTGGAGGAGTAGCTTAGTTGTAGAGTGCCTATACTGGCCTAGAGTGTGTGAGGCCCTGGGTTCTATCCCCAGCACTGCCCAAACAAACAACAGTGTTTTAGAACCCAGGCTCCTGCTATGTGTCCTGGGGCACACAGAAAGCTGCTGCTTTCTCTACCCTTTTCCAGAAAGTCTGAGCCTGGGGCACAGGTGGCCCCTGGGAAAGGGTCCACCCTGCTGCCTTGCAGGCACATCTCTCCCTTCAGTGTCTGTTAGAAGGAGGAAGAACACCTACATTTCCCTGAGAGAGGGGAGCAGGCAGGAGGCTGTGGGAGCCCTGTCACTCCCTTGCTCTCTTCTCTCTTCTCTCCCTGGCACCCATCTGGCAGCAAGAGGCCTGGCCTTTTTCTGGGCTCAGCCCTGTGTCTGCCCACTGTCTCTCTAGCGGGCTGCTCTGCTGCAGGACACAGAACAGGGAGGTTTACCTTCTGACTTCCTCCTTGGGGCCTCCTGGCTGGGAGCCCAGAGGCAGCGGCTGCTGGGGCAGGGTGTGGTGCGGCAAGGTGGGGGCGGGGAGCCCAGGCCCTCTGCACAGGCAGCAGGAGGGCGGCAGGCCCCCACTCTGCTCTGACTCAGTTTTTATGAACTTCAGAGAGCAGCCAAGTTTCCCTAGCCTCCTAATGAAACCGAGCAAGAGCTAGCTGATTGGAAACAGACAGGAGGGGGAGGACCTGGGTGAGGAACCGAGGCCTGCGCTGGGGTGGGAGCTGCGTGTGTGAGGACGCGCACTGTGGGGGCAACGGGGCTGAGCGCGTCGACGCAGCCTGTGTTATGGCGCGCGTACCCCGGCTCGCACTCAGCGATGTGAGTGTGAGTTCAGTGTCCTTCTTGCACAGGCACGGGTGTGTCTTTATCCAGAGCCCCCAGTAGCCATCTGTTCCTGTTGTCCCTTACCCAGGCTCCCACCCAGCACCTGGGCCCACGGAAGGCGAGTTTTTTGTCTTGGGCATAGAATGTCAGAGAGTGCCAAAAACCTAGTCATCAAGATAGGTAATATTTTAACGCAATTTTTTTTTTTAAAACAAAAACTTACAAAAAAGCATATGACAAACTGACCAGGCTGGCACTTAAACTGAACTCCCAGCTACATGGGAGACAGAGGCAGGAGAATTGCAAGTTTGAGGCCAGCCTCAGCAACTCAGTGAAATCCCATCTCAAAAACAGAGCAAGGGCGGCTGGAGCAGTGGGTGGCTCAGCGGTACTGCACTTGCCTGGCATGCACAAGGACCCGGGTTCAAACCCCAGCGCAGCATACACAGCTGAGTGTCGGAGCAAAGAAGACCAGATGAAAATCTAAATAAAGTTGATTCTCTCTCTCTTTAAAAGAAAAAAAAAAAAATAAAACAACAAGGGCTGGGGATGTAGCTTGGTGGTAAAGCACTTGCCTGGAATGGATGAGAGCCTGGCCCTGGGTTCAGTCCTGGGTGTGGGGGTGATGTATATATATATATATCAAGCAAAAACCAGCACTTCAAACAATTTTAAACAAGACAGGATTCAACCCTGTACTTGTAGGATCCTACTTCACCTGTCTCTCCCTAATATTTGCCCTAGTTCCAATCACATTTAAATATACATATTTTTGTGTATTTTTAAGACAGAGTGATAGTGAGAGAGGGAGAGAGAGAATCAACTTTATTTAGTTTTTCATCTGGCCTTTGTTTCTCTGACACTTGTGTATGTGGTGCTGGGGTTTGAACCCTGTTCCTCGCATGTGCCAGCCAAGTGTTCCAACTGCTGAGCCACCGCTGCAGCCCCATTTTTTTTTTTGTTTTAAAAAAAAATTTTTTTTGGAGTACTGGGGGTTAAACCCGGGGTTTCGAACATACTAGGCAAGTGTTCTTCCCCTGAGCCAAGATCCCAGCTTTTATTTATAAAAACAAGTGGCTGGCCCTCAGGTCTTAGCCTGCCAAATTGATTATTATTATTATTGGTTATTTCGGGTTTTTTGTGGTGCTGGGGATCAAACCCAGGGCTGCTCACATGCTTATCTTTTAATTTTTGATCACATTGAATGCTACCGATCTCGATGACAGTTTCGTGTGTGCCTGTGACAGGAGTATCTCCTGCCCAGCCCTCCTCCCACCCTATTCTCCTGCTTCCTCCACTCCTCTGAGCATCAGCCGCCATCTTCCGTCCCCCCACCCACTGCCTCCTCAGTCCTGATGCCCTTTTCTTTCTCCTTGCCCACATGCACACAGGGAGCCCCCGGGCCACGGCGTCAGCCCTGCACTTTCCCTCCACGTCCATCATCCAGCAGTCGAGCCCGTACTTCACGCACCCGACCATCCGCTACCACCACCACCATGGGCAGGACTCGCTGAAGGAGTTTGTGCAGTTTGTGTGCTCGGATGGTTCAGGCCAGGCCACCGGACAGGTGAGTCCAGAGGGCCCCAGGAGCCCTGCTGCAGCCTCATCTCTGCGTCTCTGTCTGTCCTGTCTCGGGGCTTACAGGGAGAGGGCCATTTGGTGCTGGAGCAGCAGGGAGCTGGTACAGGACATACCTTGATTTTCCTGGGTCTGGGATCAAGAGTCTGAGCATTACGTCAGGGCCTGTCCATCATGGTCTGGAAAAGGTGGAGGTCAGTGGCTGGGCCCACTCTGCTTGGGCTCCTTACCCTCCTCTCCCAGCTTTATTTCCTCAGCAGAAGTGAACCTGTGATCTCTCCTCCCAGAACCCCCTTAAACCTCTGGGATGCGAGGACCTGACAGGCTCTAGGCAAGAGTTTGGCGCCACTGTTGGCAAGCGTGCTGCCTGTTCTCATGGTGCGAGGCTGTCCTGGGCGCCGAGTAGCCTCCCTGGCCTCCACCTGCCAGGTGGCAGGAGCACCTCCCTGCTCCGCAGCTGTGTTAATCAAACATGTTTCCAGATTTCGGTGTGTCGTGGGGGAAGAGGTGGTGCCCAGGTGAGCAGCACTGTGCGAAGGGAAGGCCCCAGTGCGCAGAGCTGCCACGGAGACTCCCAGGAGCATTGGTTCTCCAGTGAAGCTCTTCTGGGCACAGAGGCACTCCTCATGAACCCTCCCGTCAGCCAGCCCCAGGGCCTGGTTATACAGAAGCAGAAACGAGGGGGATGCTTAAGCAAAAGGATTATCCCCGGTGGTGGGCCAGGGACACTCAGTCCCTGGGGGCCACTCTGGGTTGGGACACCGTTGTCCCTAAGCCTCTGGAGAGGTTCTGCAGCCCCTGCAGTGTTGTGCTGTTAGAAGCCCCAGTGCTCTCAGCCAGCTGTCGCAGCCTGGAAGCCTGCTGTGAGAGGGGTGTGTCGGGAAGCTCAGGGACAGTGGTCTCAAAGGCATTCTGGAAGCCCTTGCCAGAGGCAGCCCAGGGGCAGTGCCAAAGCTGTTCTCCTCCACTCAGCAGGTGCTGTCTTGGTGTACTCTGCCTCGAGTGGGCATTTTCTGGGTGCCTCTGGGTGGTTGGAGGCTTTCTGCCTGTCTCTCCCTCCCTCTTGCTTTCCTCTCTCTTGCCTCCGCCTCTCCTTTCCCCCTTTTCCCTGTGAGGCTTTCTCTGCTGACTGCAGCTCCTCAGGACGCTGGTAGCCTTTTCCGCCTCTCAGGACAAGCGTGTTCTGCTTTTAGGGGCATGGAAGAGTGGACCTGACCTCTGACAGCTGCTGTGCTTCCGAGTCCGTGGGGAGCCACTACCCTGTGCCCTGGCCCCCAAAGACCCTGAGGTCAGGAGCGTGGAGTGGAAGGCCAGGAGCGCTGCCTGGCCTGCTTCTCAGCTGCAGAGGCCACCCGCATGTGGAGTCAAAATGGGATGGACCGGGGCACTGAGTGTTGGGTCTTGAGCTTCTTACCTTCATGTGACTGTCCAAGACTGAGGACTCCCTGTGCCTAGCAGGTTCTCTTCTTTTGTTCCAGTACATTGCAGACAAAACACTGTACGCAGTTTTGCAAACAGGCACCCTGAGGAAGCTGAGTGTAGCCAGGCTGGGGAGCAGCCTCTCTGGGACTCCTTTTGTGGCCTGTCATCTGAAGAGAGGAGGAGGGAGATCTTCAGGGAGCCAACTCCAGAGGGCCACCCCCAGCTGAGAGGAGAGGAGAGCCACCTCCATACTATGGAGGAGGCTGTCATAGCTACAGAGTCAGGCCAGCTGACTTGCTCCACTCAGACTCCCTGTGCACAAAAGTCACTGTGGCTTTACTGACACAGGTGGCAGACCCTCAGCCCCAGAGCTGCTTCAGCAGGGCTGGGGGCCTAGGAATCTGCCTTTCTCTCAAGTTCCCAGGTGATGCTGGTATGACCAGGGGACCCACTTTGAAATCACTGATCTAGAGCCCAGAGGACTCTCTAACCTTCTTGAGAATCTGAAGTTACTGATCAACTTTGCAGGAAAATGCATAGAAAATATTTATGTACAATTGCAAAAGGTTTCCCAGGCATCCTGATAGTTTTTCCTTAGACCCAGGATAAGGCACATACTAGTTTCAGGGACTGAGGACTGAACCCAAGAGTGCTCTACCGCTGAGCTATGTCCCCAGCCCTTTTTATTTATTTCGAGAAAGGGTCTTGCTAAGTTGCCCAGCTGGCCTCCAACTTGTAATCCTCCTGCCTCAGCCTCCAAGTAGCTGGAATTACAGATGTGTGGCACCACGCCTTGGCCAGTCTGGTTTCAAAGAATCACATCAGTAGTAGCCAGGGGCAAGTGGAGATACCACTAGGAAGAGATGCAAAGGGCAGGAAGAAAATTCCTGGTTAGATGTATTTCAGGGAGGGAGAAGAGATGACCAAGTGAATTCAATGGAAGTCACAGGCTCATAAGAAAGCACGATTCTGGGAGGCAGGAAGGCTGGCTATGGCCCAGCCTCGATTTCCCACGCTGGGATGGCCAGGCCCAGGTCTCCGTCTATAAGATGGATGTGAGTAGCTATATCAGCTCCCAGGTTCCTTCTAGCTCCTAAATGGTGAGGTTGTAAAGTAACACAAATTCACAGGCTCTTGAGATTTTTAAAACCTTGACTTGTACCTATCCAGTGCTAAGACCTCTCAGCCTGGTTGAAGGTTACTTCTGGAGGGCCTGGCGCAGTGGTAGAGAGCTTGCCTGGCATGCGTGAGGACCTGGGTTTGAACCCCAGCACCACATACATAACTAAGTGTTGGAAAAACAAAAACAAGATGAAAAAATAAATAAAATTGATTTAAAAAGGGTTATTTCTAGAAACAGAATATTGTACATCAGCAGATTGCAATGCCTAGTCACATTGGGCCAGGATTAGCCCTATTGGATGGGATTAGTGGTTTAATTTTTTTTTTTTTTGGTGGTAGGAATTGAATCCAGGGGCTCTTTACTACTGAGCCACATCCCCAGTCCTCTTTAATTTTTGAGACAGGATTTCAGTAAGTTTCTTAGGGCCTCACTGATTTGCTGAGGTTGGCCTCAAATTTGTGATCCTCCTGCCTCAGCCTCCCATGTTGCTGGGATTCCAGCTACTCTCCACTGTGCCTGGTGAGATTAGCAGTTTAGATACTCACCAGGGAGACAGGCTCTGAAGGCAGGAAGGAGGCAGAGGCCACCATGTGGCAGCAAGTGCTGCGTGGAAAACCTGTGTCCCAGCCTGTTGGAGCATGAGCCTAGGATGCCCAGAGAGCAGGAGTGAGGATTACAGACTGCTCCACTTCCTGCCCTGATGGAAGAGTGAGATCCACAGATAGGCTGTGGAAATGGAAAGAGGCAATGCTGCTTGGATCTTGGTGTCACCCCTGCAAAACTGGAAACCCCTACCCTTTCTAAATGTCCCTTTCCAAAATGACACCTAGCACAAAGAATCTCCAGCCCGGGACACAGACAAGGACCAGCAGCCACCACATGCTTTGTTCAGAGTCCTCAGAGAATCATAGTCGAGGGAACAGTGTAGAGGAACAACATGTCAGACTTGGGTGCTGGTCATCAGGAATAAAGGACGGTGGGCGAAAAGCTGAAGGTGAGAAGTGCGAGGCCCGCACGGTCAGCTGTGCGTTCTGTGATCTAAAACTGCAGCAGGACAGGCAAGAAGATCCCTCTTGGTCAGTAGGACAGTGCTGCCCCTTTCTGCCATCTCTTTGGTGCCTGGAAGGCCCCAGTTAGAGGTCAGTGGTGTCCTGGAAAACAGGGCAGAGAGCAAAGGATGTGATTCAGGTACTCTCTGAACAGGACTGACGGATGTGGGAAGGGCCCAAGACAAGCAGAGTGCATGGTCCAGGCTGGGCAGCAAGGGCGCAGGGAAATGATGAACACACTGTTTTGGAGTGGCTGCCCCCTGGGGCTCATTGTCATTGTCCAGGTGAAACGAGTGAGGACAGAGTGGAGGGTCGACTGGAGCCCTTGGGTGGGTAGGCCCCATCGGGTTTGCCTACTGATAGGAGGAGCACAGGACCTCCCACCCAAGGGTCTCATGAGTGGGTGGCCAGAAGGGCAGAGCTTTGCCCATAGGATAGGACAAAGACTGGGGACTGGACCTCCATGTGCCTGGGCTGTAGGTGGCCATTGAGAGTGCTGCTGCCCAGAGTATCAGGAGGCTCATGACCGGGTCACTCCAGGGAAGAGGCAGGGGAGCCTTTAGCACCTACATTCCCTGAAGCCAGAAGGCTGACCCACGAAAGGCCGGGCACAGGGCCTGGCGGAGGAAACTCAAGTTTGAGGCCAAAGAGGGCACAAAGGACAAGGAGTGGATCCTGGTGGCCTAACCTCCCTGGCTCCTGAGGGCGTCGTCCAGGGAAGCGCTCTTGAAGAACCTCACGGAAACTGGAGCTGGCAGCAGCGTGTTTTCCTTCCTGGCTTTCTTTAGAGAAAAGGCCAGCATCCCACTGTCCACAGGCACTGAGGACACCGGCTGCCGGAGCCCAGAGCAAGCTCCTCACTGCTGGCGTCCCCCGAGGCCGAGGCCGAGGCTGTGCCCCTGAGCAGACGCTGCATGGGCCTGCAGTCCTTGGCTGGTCACCCAGCCAGCCAGGCATGGAGGGAGGCACGCGTGTGCCCTGGGGGATGGTGGGTGAGCCGGCTCGTCTTCCCTGCTGTGGGAGAAGGTCTTCAGGAGCGCGTTGCACGCGTTGCTAGGTGGCACATTTTTGTACCTAAAACATTTTCCTTAAGAAATAACAAATCACCTGTCGGACGACCCCCTTCCTTTCTCTCACAACTTCAAAAGAGGACTTAAAAAAAAAAAGAGAGAAACACCTGAGAGACCAAATAGAGGCCTTGCGCCCTCACCCATCCTGTGTCCCGGATGAGAGGACCCTCCCAATCCTGCATCTTTCACCGGGAGCGCCGGCTCTCAGGAGCGAGCTGGCGTGGCCGCGCAGGGGAGCGTGTGTCTGTGTGTGATGTGCCTTCATGCGTCACTCTATTTATGTTGTTCGCAGCCCAACGGTAGCGGCCAGGGCAAAGTCCCGGGGTCATTTTTGCTACCGCCGCCGCCTCCAGTGGCCAGACCTGTGCCCCTTCCTATGCCTGATTCCAAATCCACCAGCACTGCCCCAGACGGCGCCGCCTTGACTCCTCCATCACCTTGTAAGTGGACGATGAAACTGAAACCACAACGCCCAGCATCCCCAGCCCATCCAAACAGTCTGCACTGCAAAAAGAGAAGCATCCCACACCCACTGCCAAAGCCCCCAACCCAGAGCACCACGGAGCCTCTTCCCGGACAAGAGCAGAGCCAAGCCCCCAGCCCCGCGACAGCCTCCCTGGCTGTGCACCAGCCAGCACCCCACGAGCCCCCTGCCTGCTGCTCCCAGCTGGGGCCCCTGGCCCAGGCCCCCTGGGGGGCGGGAGGGAGAGCACAGTGGGGCGCCAGGCCAGGGTGCTGGCGTGGGGGGGGGTGGGGAGGCACAGCCATGCCATCTTCATGCCTGATTACTGTTTTCTTGTTTTTGTTTTTTTGTTTTTGCTTTTGATTTTTTTGTTGTTTCGTTGTCCCCGCTACACACACCAAGAAAATCAAATGTAACCACAAGGCGACGCCACCACCATCCCCTTTTTGCCTTGCCTCCCTCACCTCCATCCCTGGCCCTCAGGCCTCTAAAGATGCAGGAGGACAGCCCCCCTTCCCCCAGTCTCACATTTGGTTTCTCGTTGTTCCTCTTTTTTTTCCCCTCCTCCCATCCCTTGCCCTTCCCCTCTCCTCAATTCCTCAATTCCTTTCCTAGGTTGGATATTCCAAGGACAAGGGAGGGCTCTGGGCCTCTGCTTACTTCATCTCTTTTCCTTTCTTTTCTTTTTTTCTTTTCTTTTTTCTCTCTCTCTTTTCTTCTTTAAAACCGGTGACAAATTTTATCAAAGGGAAGAAAAGAAAAATCTGAGCCAAGAGGCCCCAGGTAGACCCGACGTGAAGGACAGGAAACATGGAGGGTGGGCCGTGCGCTGTCTGTGGGCTGGGGCAGAGGGTGGCAGGGCGCTGCAGTGCTGGGCGGGTGGCCCATCTCAACACTGCCGTCTATTTCTCCTTCTTTCTCATGGTTTGAGTTCTTCCCCTCCCCATCCTCTTCATGCCATCTTCTCATCTGCCATAACACACGAAGTCATGGTCATGGTCATTGGAGGTGGGCAGGGTGTGGACGAGAGCCAGGCTGCAGGGTTGGGGGCACTTCTGAAGAGAGGTGGGCAGAATCTGGTGAGCGTGGGGTCCCTGAGTGTATCTGGTGTAGGGCAAGGGATGGGCAACCTGTGGCACTCCTTTTCCCCTCCAGGGACCTCTTCCCTTATGTAGGGCTCTAGCCAGATAATCCAAGAAGAACTCAGAGGTTTATGGATCATTTGTCACCTTGGGTTGCAGAACAGCTACTGCTAGGTGACTCAGCTTTGGGGCTCTGCCAGGCCCTCTGGCTTCCTCTTTCTCCATAGCCTGGGCCCATTTCAGACTTTGGGACCATGGACCCTTTGGGCCTTGTGCATTCATCAGAGGAAAATGGCACAGGCTTGAACCTTGCTGCCACAGGCCCAAGTTGGAGGCCAGAACCTAAGCCCCCCTTTCTGACCCCATCCTTCCTGGCCCAGTCCTCTATTGGGCCCTGTTTGAGTTCCCCAAACCCCCGCCTATCCTTAGGACTGCACAGGGTGCATGTCCTAAGCACTCAGCCTAGGATGCGGGGGCTAGAAAAGTGGCCTCACTGAGAATGCCTTCCCCACACAGGGTGGGGGCAGGTCACCAAAACTCCCACCATTCCCTGGACCCTCTCTTCAGGTAGGAAAGCCAGGGTACCCACTAAGGGCACTTGGGGACCAGGGTTGTCCCCAGCCCTGTCCAGTGTCTTGGTAGGGAACATAACTGGGTCCAGGAGACCTCAGCTACTGTCTCCAGGGCCCCTTCCTTCCCCTGGGCCCTGAGCGAGGTAGCCTGAAGGAGGCTGCGGAGCTGGGGGCAGTGAAGTGTGTGCCTCTGGTCAGGGAGAGGAGGAGGGGCCCTTGCGTGGGTAGGGCAGGCTTAGAGTACAGAAGCCCTTTGGCCCGTCCTTCCCGCTGCTAGCCTAAACCTCAGCACAGCACAGTCTAACCCAGTCTCTCCCTCTCAGCAGCCCCGAAGGGCAGTACCCAGGTAGGCCCCAAGGCCTGACAGGGTCTCTCCTTCTCTCCCCTGCTCCCACAGCATTCGCAACGACAGGCGCCTCCTCTGCCAACCGGTTTGTCAGCATCGGACCCCGGGACGGCAACTTTCTGAACATCCCACAGCAGTCTCAGGTAGGAGACCACCTGTCAGCGGGCGCGGATGCACAGACAGGGTTGGGGACACCTTAATGAAAGGGAAGAGGCTGGGGTCTCTACAGCTAATCAGGAAGCGGGTGGAACTACAGGGTCCAGGCTCTTGCGTGCCCAGCTGAGCCTGCGTGCCCAGCTGAGCCTGCCTCCCCAGGCAGCCCCCAGTCTCCCTGGCTAATCAGCTAATTGGATAATTAGCTCTGACAGCCCTGGCCCTGGGGAAGGCGGCCAAGGACCCAAGGCTCGAGGTGCTTTGGGCCAGGCCTGGTGGAAGCAAAGATGGAAGCCCGAGGCACCCTGTCAGGGGAGGACAGCTTCTGCCTCCCTGCCCTCCTCCCGGCCCTCCCACTCCACTCTGGCTGGAAGGCCTGGCCCTGCCCTCCCCTTTTCCCTGGCTTGGGTGGGCTGGGCGAGGGGTGGAGGAGGGACAGAACGGCCTGGTGGGCTGGGTGCCCAGAGACTCTGGCACCAAGG
The DNA here is from genome assembly GCA_004027875.1 of Aplodontia rufa. Taxonomy (NCBI): domain Eukaryota; kingdom Metazoa; phylum Chordata; class Mammalia; order Rodentia; family Aplodontiidae; genus Aplodontia; species Aplodontia rufa. The sequence goes on along the minus strand of PVKS010006561.1, from coordinate 14,193 downwards.
GCAAAGCAGGACTGGCTGCTGCCCTGGAGGCCCCTCCCCTAAGTCCCAATGGGTCCTGTTAGGGGAAAGCCATACTGCAAAGTCTCCATTCCCTGCTCCCATCTTCTGCGACACCAGCCCCACTTCTCTTAAAGGATAAATCCACCCACAGACCCTCCAACCAGAGGCCCCTGGATTCAGCCTTGCACGTGCATGTGGGTGTCCCCTGCGTACCTGTCCCCAAAGAGATTGAGAATATCCAGCAGAACCCAGGGCCCTGGGGGCACAGAATAGCTCACCTCAGGAGCAGAGCACACCAGCTGCAGAGGGCCCACATGGCGGCGGGTTTCAGAAAAGAGCATGCGAATGTCTTTCTTTTGCACATTTATAAGAACACCTCCTTGCAGGCCTCCACGGCCCTAGGAGTTGCCTAGAGCTGCCTCTGGTGGTTCCTGCTGTGCCTCTGCTCTGAGGCCCCAGTCCAGAGAAAGTTGGTGGATGGAAGTTTTGTGTGTGTGGCTTGAGGGTGTGTGTGTGTGTGTGTGTGTGTGTGTTTCCCTTTCTTTCTTTCCTTTCCTTCCCTCAAAAAAAAAAAAAAAAGCCAAAAAACTTTGTCAAACTTCAAACTTCAGAGCTCCCTAGCGGCAAGGAGGGGAGGGGAGGGAACTTCAACCCCTCCAGCTTCCCACCCCCTTTCCCCAGAGTCACGTCTGACCCGTCTGGTTTCCAGGAGCAACCAGACATGATGTAACACCCAGATGAACTTGAACTTGGGGGTGTTGAGAAGAAAAACAATGGCTCCGAGCAGGGGCTGGAGCCAGCCCCCTCTGCTCTGTGCCAGGGAGGCCGAGAGAGCCCTGCTGGCAGAGGGTGGGAGGGGGTGCCAGAGGAAGGGACAGCAGGCGGGCCTCCCCTCCGGGCTGTGGGCTGGCACCAAGGGCAGGGCTCAATTGCCCCCTCCCTCTTGCCGCAGCTCCGGCCGCCTGCAGCTCAGCAGTGTGTGTGCTTGACCACTGCTCTGAGCCCCCCTTTCACTCAACCCCTTTCGCCTCCTTCCTCACTTTCTCTGCTGTCTTTGCTTGCATGTTTTAGGGCCAAGGCAGAGTTTGAGGCAAGTTTGGAAAACAGACTCTCTCCCCCATGCTCCCCATCTGGGCATTCAGGGAAAGAGCCCCTCCTGGGGTCCAGGGCCCCTGAGCAGGCAGGTGTGTCTAGGGAGTGATGGGGGAGTCAGAGCAGGACATGCTGCTGAGCAGGAGCTCCTGGGCCTGGGATAGGCGGGTGGCTGCACTGGGCACAGGGGGTACAGTCAGGAGTGGTTTCCACAGTAACCGGTGACTTTTGCTGATCCCTGGAGCACCAGATGGAGAGAGAACAATAGAATGAGGGAAGAAAAGAGAATTTTAGCAATTTTGTCATTCCCTGGGCAGCGCTTTTTACTTAGTTTTAATCAGTTTTGGACTTGGCTCAGGAAGCAGGGAGGGGTGAGCAGAAAAGCCGCTCCGTGCTTGGCAGCAGATCCTCTGTTCCTGGGACCTGTGGGGAGGTGCCAGGGAGCCCCCTTAGAACTGCCTTTGTCCCCAGCTCCAGGCCTGGAATCTGAGTCTTCCTTCTCTGAGGAGGGCCCCCAGCCTGAGATTTGGTTGTTGAGCCAGCCCCCTGCCAGGAAGCTCATAAGACCCCAAAGGGACCAAGCTTGGGGTCTTGGCATGGTCTACCAACAGAAAGGGCAGGTAGGGCCCTCCCTGTTCCAATAGTCCATTGCCTTCTTTCTCTGGTAAGGAGGAGAGGTGGGCCCCACAGTCAGCTGCCCTCAACTTGGGCACAGTGATGCAAGGGTTCCTTGCATAGTAACCTCTTGAAAAAAGGGGTCCCGTAGCCTGCAGGGGGAGAGGTGCAGGATGAAAAGCCCAGGAGCTGGCTGCCTACCTGGCTCGCCTCTACCCACTCTGGGGGTGTTTCAGGCCTCGGTTTCTACCCCAGCTGTGAGCCTCTGCTTGGCTCACAGTCATTTGACAGGTCAGACTTTGGGCAGCTGTTCCGGGAACCCACAGAGGGAAGGACAGGTCTCCTTTGTGTGTATTTCACAGCATGAGGCAGGTGGTTCATCTCTGCCAGCCACCAGAACCTGGTCACTGAGGCAATCCCAGACCCCGTGTTTACAGATGCCCTTCATCTGTGCCAACCACTGTAGTGGCCACAGGCCACGGGTGGCTGTGTACATTTAAATCAGTTAAAGAAAAATTAAGTCCTAGTCACAGGAGCCGTATTACAAGTGCTCAGAAATCAGTTGTGGTACTGCACTGGACAGCACAGATATTTCTATTGTCACAAAAATTTCCAGAGCGTCTGTGCACCCTGCCCCTCACTACCTGTGTTTTTCTTAGAAGGGGGTCTTACTATGTTGCCCAGACTGGTCTCCCACTTCTGGGCTAAAGTGAACCTTCTGCCTCAGCATATGCCACCTGACTTCTCTGAGTCCCTTTATAATCCTCACACTCAGTGTCCCCATCTCAGTGGACAACACCACACCATCCCAATCCAGAGCTTGAGGGGCAGGGTCTGGCCTGTAGGCCATAAGCTGACCAATATTGGAATACTAGGGTTTTAACTACTGGAAAAATTTCACAGGAAATTCTGGTTGGACTTCTAGCTTCTTTTGAAGAGTCGGTGGCTCTAGTCCCCAGGGCCCTTGGCCAATGTGGCAAGCCAGGCCCTAGCCAGGGTGCAGGCATTCTGGCCAGCACAGACCCTGCCTCCTCCCAAGCACTGTACTGACAGCAGTTAGGAGCATGGACTCTGCGTTTGAGTCCCAGCTCTGTCACCTGGAGGCTGTGTGGCCTCAGGCCGGTCAACTACCCTTTCTGTGCTTGGTTTCTGTGTGGAGATGAGATAAGGATGGAATGAGTCAGTACCTGGTGTGTGCACTGTAGTGGGCTCTGTCTGGTCACTGAAGCCCAGAGATTATGACACAGCCTCAGAGACCCCCATTGTGCCCCAAAAGTACCACCAGATGTACCCTGATAAGGACCTGTGCCTGGAGAAGAGCCCTCTACCCCAACCCTTGGCCTTGGAACTGGGCCTTTGATGGAGAGCAAGTTGCCAAGTTGCCCTGCCCCTGCTCTACCCTGGGTGTGCTGGGTACAAAGCTGCTAGACAAGGCTCTGTCTGTGGGAAAGCGGCGCCCCCTGCTGGTTTTGGCAGGGTGGGGCACCCACCCCAGGAAGCCTTAGGTCCTTCCCCAGCCTCTGGTGCCCTAAGGCTAGAGAATCTGCAGGGTGGGCTACAGCCCCTCCCCCAGGTCTGGCACTGCTGGGGACCGAAGCCATGTGGTTCCCCCGCCCCCAGGCTTTCAGCCTGTGGGACTTTGGCTGGGGTGTACAGACGGGAATTTCTGCTTTTAATCCAAAGAGACAGAAAGAAAACTCAGCAAGAAGCTGGGCCACCCCCACCCCATTCCTCAAACCCCTCTGGGTACAAAAGCCCAAGCCTGGCATCCTCCCCACCCTCCAGAACCCACACAAAAACCTAAACAATTGCAAACATGGCCAGATCCCAGGTTTGTGCCAGCGCCAGCCATGGGGGTCCCACCCGCTGGGCACTGTGCCCACTGGAAGGCCAGCTGGACTCTAACACTGGAGAGCACAGTCTGGGGGGATTCCCGTGGAGGGGAGCTGCACTTCTCCCCCATGGTGGGTCGATTGCCCAGCACCCTGGCTCTTCATGAGTTAGACTTTGAGCTGGACCCTCAAGGAGTCAGCAGTCACAGGGCCAGGTGGGAGTGACATGGGACCTTGCCCCAACTGTTCTCAATATTGCCTTTTTTATTATTTTTTGGTCCCCTTTCAGTCCTGGTTCCTCTGATAAGATCGACAAAGAAACAGCAAAATGAAAAGAAGAGGTTCCTCAAAAGGGGGGAGAAGAAATTTTGAGACATGGAAAAATCCCCCAGCCCAGCCCAGCCCCACCGAAAAGCAAAAATTAGACGTCGTCAGCCACTCAGCCCTTCTCTCCTCCAGCCCGGGGACCCTGCAGGCCCCCGAAGCAGCCCAGTTCTCAGAGAGCCCTCGGAAGGGGTCTCAACAGAGCTGTGCACCAGCAGCCAAGCAGAAAGAAACATGCAAAACGGACTCTGCCAAGCAGAGGACAGACAGAAAGAAAGGATGCGGCAGGACTGCCTTCCTCCCCCACCCCAGCCCAGCCTTCTGGGGAAGGAGGGAATTCCCAAACAGCAGCCAGCACAGTTCTGGAGGGGCCTGGCCCCACCCTCACCCTTCCTAGGGGCCCCACTTTCCACTCTGGCCCGAGAGTTCCTAGGGAGCCCGGAGGACCAGCTTGTAAGGATGATGGGGTGTAGATCGTAGATGGGCGAGCTCTCCCTTCTAGACTTCACCCCCTCCTCCCTCCCTCCTTGCCTTGGCTCTGGCTTCTTCCCCCAGCTGCTCCAGACCAGGGGAGAGAGGCCCTCAGGGTGGGCAAGGGCACCCCCTGGAGCTGCCTGCAGGAGCCCAGAATGGAAATGTGCTGCCACCCCACCCTGAGCTGCAGGAGCAGTTCCCGAGAGGCCCCAGACCCTGCTGTACAGTCCACAGGAAAAAGTCGGAATGCTCTAACTGATCCCACCCCAGCCTGGGACAGGCCTCCTCTTTCCTCTCTCTGAAGACCAGGAGGGCTGTCCCTTTGCTCAGCCAGAAGTTAAGGGAGTTGGGCTCCAGGTTGCCCCTGCACCCCAGCCCTGCATGCAGGTGCCCTTGCTCCGCCCCATCGGCCCCTGCCCCTGCCCCTCATGCTTACAGCCCTGCTGGGGCCAGCCTGAGAATGGAGCAGAAAGGGGACCCCGGAGCCAATGGAGGAGGAGGAGGCAGCTGCTGCTGCTGCCACCAGCTAAGCTGCCACCTGCGCTTAGGTAGGCGTCCTGCTCCCCGACTTTCAGTTCCTTTGGAGGTTGTTGGGTGTTGTCCTTTACAAAAGTGTTTTGGAGCTTTCTCTCCACCCCCCTTCTCACCACCCCACCCCCACGGCCACTTCTTTCTGGATTTTAGCTGTGATGTCTTTACTCTTTATTTAGGGGTGGGGCAGTCATTGTTTGGGTCTTTTGCTGTTGCAATTGGGAACTCCTCCTTCGTTTGAGCAACTTGGGAACAATTTGGTAACACACCACAGGAAGTAGCTCCCCCCAGTCCCCTCCTTCCCCAAGGGATGGTGGGGGCCTGTCCAGAGGTTCTTTAGAAGTCCCCCTGGGAGGGAGGGGAGAAGGAGCACACCCAGCCCCCCTCCAGGGTGTGACTTGGCCCCTCTGGCTTGTCTTTCTGTGCCTTACTCCCTCCTTCCTGCGTCTCACCTCCCTGGCCCCCTTCTGAAGTCCTTGTGCCTCTCTCTCTTTCTTAATGGTATGGAAACACAAAGCACAGGTCAGGATCCTCTGAGAGTCAATCAACATTGCACCAGTAGGGGTGGGTCATGGGCTTTATTTATTGAGAATCTAGTTTGGGAGGCTGTAGCCCTGAGCTGGCAGAAGGTGGAAAGGAGCGGTCTGGGGAGAGAGAAGGGCCATTACCTGGGGCTTCGGGGCCGGCAGGTGGTGCGTGCTTCCCAGGGCGAAGCCGCTAGGTGGCTGGCCCCGCGGGCGGGCGGCTTCTGTTGGAAACTGAGCCCTTTCCCGCTGTCTAGGCGTTCCGCACTGAGAGGACCCCAGGGCTTAGGTGCAGGAGATCCCACGGGAGAATCCCGGGGCTTGGGGAGCAAGGTCCCGGGGTGGGGGGCCGGGCGGGCCGGGCGTGACGCGCGGTCAAAGTGCAATGATTTTTCAGTTCGGTTGGCTAAACAGGGTCAGAGCTAAGAGGAGCGGAATTGGGGTGGGGGTCCCTGCCTGGCCGCTTGCGCCCGTTCCGTCGAAGACAATCGGGACCGCGGGGGGCTGTGGGGCTGTGGGAGCCGGGGTCTGCAGGGCACCCGCCCGGATGAGGTCGGAAGCTGCAGGCCAGCTGGGCCGGGCGGGGCCATTTGGGCGGGCGAGGGGCGCTCCTTTCCCAAGCGGTGGTGTGAGGGGCAGGCGAAGGGCAAGGAGGGCGACAGATGTGGGGTCGTGTCATGAGAGGAAAAAAAAAAAACCCACAAAAATATATATGGGGGAAATGAACTTTTTTTTTCATTGAACCAAGTGCAATGCATCAGAGAGTTTTCCTATCTTTGTATGTTAAGAGATTGTTAAGAAAAAATTCTATTTTTGTTGTAATGTCCTCGCGGCTCTGGGGACGCTAAAAGAACTAGGCCTGCCCCGCCCTGCGCGGGGATGACGAAAGCTGAGTGTTTTTCCTTTTATTTTTTTTTTTTTTTTGTTTTTTTTTTAAGTCGTTTTCCTGCGTTGACGAGGATGATCTGGGGTTTTTATTTGTTTCGTCGTTCGTTCTCGGTTTCGGTGGGAGGGCTGAAGGAAATGTTCACATTTGGAGTAAAAAAACAAACACCTCGACATTAAAAAAAAAAACCCAACCAACACAAGATCAAAAAGGAAAAAAGGACGAGAGAAAATTATGTTAAACAAAAAACCCTGGTGCTTCTTACATTATAAAGTACGTTTAAAAACCCACAAACTATTATACATAAGTTTATGAATCAATTAAATACCCTGCACTTGTTAGGAACACGCATATCCCTTCTTTGTTGAGTTTAACGGAACGGGACAGCGGCGTGCGCCCGGCGGCTGGGCTGCTCTGGCCGCGGGTCTCCCCGGGCGCCCCCTCCCTGGGCCCAGCGCCCCCTCCTAGCCCCACCCCGTCTGGGCACCGGGCGCGGCAGGGGGTCCCCAGTCCCTCCCCTGCAGAGGTCAATGCCAACGAACAAATGTCCCCTCCCTCCCTCCCTCTCCGCCCTAGAGCGCCCTTCTTCGAGCCAGACGCCAACTTGACCCTCACCAGCATTATCAGGAGCGCGCTCAGCAAGTTGGTAGTTTCCTCCCCAAAACCTTTCCTCGGTGCCCCGCCCCCGACATCACTCCTGCCTTCCCCGGCCCGCTCCTGGGAGCACCCCGAAGGCTCGATGCTCCAGGACAGGACCAGCCACGCTGACAGGTCGATTTGCCCAGGCCCGCGCCCGCACGCACGCACGCACACGGCCCCGCACATAGCCCCGCCCCACCCCGCAACCAGCCCTGTCGACTGCCTTACACACCCGCCCCCCGCGCTGGCCGGCCGACCTAGTGCCTTGTTCTCACCCCCGTGCTGGCGGAGCGGACGCCGCGCTCTGGGTCCCAGAGGGGCCGGGTGGCTCAGACGACCCACCATTTCCCCCCACCCCGACCGTGCAGAACGGACCCCTTCCCCTCCACACACACACACACACACACACACACACACACACGAGAGAAAATAAGGAGCAATAAAGTCACGAGAACTTTGTCCCCCAATCGAGAGCCCGAGGGGCACCCCAGCCCCACCTCTGCTCCCCCCACCCCACCCACCCTCGGGGCGCCCCCTCCCCCTCCCCCCGCAAGCCAGCCTGGGACAGCCCCGCTTTGGCCCCTCCCGGGAGATCCGTGCGCCCGACCAGCACCAGCATCGCGGACCGCAAAGGCCGCCCGTCCCGTCAAACAAGTTTCTTCTTAGGCTAAGAAACGCAGTATATACGAGTATATATATAGTACTAATGGATTTGGTGTGCTTCCCCCTTAGCGTTCCCCTCCCTCTGCTCCTCCTCCTTCAGCCTGGTCTCCCCCTCTCTGCCCTCCCCCGCCCCCGTCTCTGCACTGAGATACATAAGAAACAAGGGTAGTTTACTGTCTGTTTTGTTTTCTGGGTTTTCAGTGTCCTAGCGGAATGCAAGTAGGCAGCCAGCCCGTCTGTTCCCTCTCCGCCCCGCCCCGCCCCGCCCCCGTCACTGCGCTTCTGTTATACCATCTTTGCCTGACTCTCTCCGGCTTCTCCATTGAATGGCTAATGTGTATGTGAAATAAAGAAATAAAGAAAAACAAAAGCAAGAGCTCCTGAGCCTTCGCTAACGCGATCGTGCGGGACCGGGTCGAGGCGGTGGGGTGGGTGCCGGGTAGCTGTGCCGCACCGCTCTTCTGGCTTGAGGTGCGCGGTGCCCGCCGTCGAAGAGTTTGTTCTTGAGTCTCCAGGAGGGGGCGCCGCCGAGATGGACGAAGACTCCTCCCTCGCTCCCTCCCCCAGCTACCCCAGCCCAGGACCGGTGCCGGGGAGAAGAGTTGTCCATTCATCATTATTGGACAACTGGCCTCGGCACCACTTGGGTCCAATGACGGCTCTGCCTTCTTTGTTCCCTGACCTCCTCCCTAGAAAGGGGACTCAGACAAGGCCACTTCCAGCAAGTAGTGGGTAATTTACCAGGAAGAGGACTCTGTAGGGCCCCTGGGGGTGATGGTCACCCTTCCAGACCCCAGGACCTCTCCCCTATTGGGGACGTCATGTCCTCGTTATCCTTCTTCAGGAGTTCACTCTGGAGCAGGCGAAGCGCGCCATCCGCCCTTTCCTCGACTGCTGCCCTGTTCTGAGTGCCCCGGTGCTGCAGAGGGTCACCGCACCTCTGGACTCATAGCCGCTTGCTCCATCTTGATGGGTCGGACTGCCCCGTTGGGGTTGACGTCGGAGTCTGCCAGGGGCGCGGGCTGCGAGTGCGCTGCCACCTCCGCCCTGCGGCCGGACCCTCGGAGGGCGCCGTCCTCTGGGCCTCTGTGAGCGGGCCTTTTACGCGGCCCCGGCAGGGCGGGGCTTGTGGCCAGTGAGGCGGCCTGGTCGCGCAGCAGCCGCACCAGGAAGCCAATGTACTTCATGGCCAGGCGGAGCACTTCGTTCTTGCTCAGTTTCCGGTCGGGCGGGTGAGTCGGCAGCAGTTTCCTGAGCTCCGCGAAGGCGCCGTTAACGTTTTGCTGCCGCCAGCGCTCGCGGCTGTTGGTGAACACGCGTCGTGCTACCTTCTGGGGCTGGTGCCCTGCAGACAGGAAGGGCAGGTTTGACCTTGAGACCCAGAGGACACGCCTTCCTGTCCTCACTTAGGGCACCCAGCACCTTCGTGGGGACTTAACACCCAGATGATAGGGGTGGGCTGGGGCTTTCTCCACGCAAAGGATCCACGTGTAGGGTCCACCGGTAGTTTCCTCTCTGGCCGAGGGCCCCATAGACAAGATACAATAGGTCCAGACTGCAGACACCAGGGCGCTGCTGTATCTGGTTGTCTGCACCTTGGTGTCAATGGCTGAGGTGTCCTAGAGTAAAATGTCCTTGTCGCCGTCACTCTGGGAAGCTGTCCCTGTGGCCCACATTCTCAATGTGCAGCTGGGTGTGCTTATGCTTCTGAGAAGTACTCCCATTGTTCGTGATGGTGGTCCTGTTGGGGTCTCATGTGGCTAGGTGATTCCTGGTCTATCTGATGGCTGTGCTCGTGTGTAACAGTGCCATGTGGTTGTGGCTGTTTCATGCATGGCTGTGGTTCTGTGGCTGACTCTTGTGTGGTTGTGGTTGTGTGGCTGTCTCCTGTGTCTTTGGTCCTGTGGCTCTTTCATGGCTGTACATTCCAGTGGAGCTGTCATTTTGTGGCTCCCATGCCCTATTGTGGGCTACTGTTTGGCCATGACACTTTGTGGCTGTGAGGCTTGGCTTGTTGGGTGGTAGTGCTTGAATAGGTCTGGCATGGAACTGTAGTCTTGTATTTTTGTATTTGGGTATGACCTGTGTGTGTGCACATGCTGGAAACACCTCTCCAGACCTGGGCCCCAGGCAGAGACAGCCATTCATTCAGCACACCAAGTGTGCACACACACTCACACACACTCACCTTCAGCCAGGTCCACCTCACAGTGGCTTGGCCGTCGCTTCAGCCGGCTGCTAGGGAAGATGCTAAAAGGTCCTGCTGGCCCAATGTAGACGCTGTAAGGGGTTATGGGTCACGAATGCCTGTGGGCAAGAACCCTGGTCCCCAAAATCCAACACCCCCCAAAGCCCCAGCTCCCCACTGACCTGTTGAGGAAGGGGTGAGGGTGGTAATGCAGGGCCAGGGTGGGCGGGGCAGTTCCCAAAGCAGAGAGGTGCAGCAAGGGGGGCCGGAGGGCGCTCAGCTCTGTGGTGGGCATGGCTGCCCCTGGAGGCCTGGTGTGACCCAAGCTGATCACTGGCACACCAGGAGGTAACCAGGATGGGGAGCCATCTTGGTGGCCCACCTCCTCTGAGGGTAGGGGCCCAGGTGAGGCAGGCTTAGGGGGTGGGGCAGGGGCTGGGCTGGGGGCACACACCATCTCGGCCTTCTCAGTCATGGTGGGGCCCACCTCTGCCTGGGCCTGGGGCGGGCACATGGACCCCGAGGAGGGGGTGCTCACCTGTGGGAGGGAAGGGAGCCAGTGGGGAGGAGGACCAGGTGTGACCCCCCTGACCTGCTTAGCCTAGCAGAGCCTTCAAGTGGAAAGCTAAGTGGGGAGAAGGACATGTGAGGAAAGACATGTGAGAGTGGCTCCGGAAACCACCAGAACACAGCAGGGAGTCCTCTACAGGAGCGGAGCTGTCCACCAGGTGCTAGGCAGGACTGAGCCTGACATTCACGGCCTTCCCTGAGCTGTTCCTGAGGGGCTGGTTCCCAGTTTCTTTCTTTCAGAATTTCTTCTCACCTACAGCCTGGAGCTGAGACAAGGCAGGCAGTCTCTGACCAATCCCCATGCCCCCAATTGAAACGGTAACCCTCAGATCTGAAGATGTGATTCTGAGACCCTTCACTGACTCATTGGTGCCACGTGAACGTGACCTTGGAATCCTGCCCGAGGTTCTTCACACTGCATCCACATTTGACCTTGGGAGTTCTCCATAATTACTCTGGAACCCCCACTCCTGCTGAAAATGTCCCCCTTACTAACTTGTGATCCCACTACCGATATTTATTACTTTTTATTTTATTTTATTCTTTTCCACTACTGATACTTGATGCCAGAAGCTGATCCTGGAACCACCAATACCCATTCCACTGCCTAGTCCTTTCCAGTCCCACTCGGACCCTCCCTCTGGCTCAGACTCCCCCACCCCCATCAGAATCCACATTTGTGCACCATTTATCTGCAGGAGGTTTTTTGCAATGGTAAGGATCAACCCAGAGTTTTGCACATGCTAAGACCAAGTGCTTACAACGGAGCTACACCCCCAGCCTTGCACCCTTCTTAAACATCCCTGTTTGCTGGACTCCAGGATCTGGGGTGTCCCAGCAAGGTGTCCCTGACCCCTCTGCCCTGTCCTTCCAAATTGGGGAAGCTGGTCTGGTCCCTCACTTAGGGGATCCTGGCTGATGAATGAATGAATGAATAAACAAAGGAATGCTGGTGGGCTCCCAGGCGGGAGACCCTCCACCTTCAAGCCTGCTCCCTCCTTACCCCGGCGCGGTTCCAGCAGCCTGGTGAGTGCCTGGGCTCTGTCTCCGCAGGGCTGGCAGTCCGGGCCAGGATGCGGTTTCCGCTGTCGGGGTTCAGCCAATGCACTCCAGAGCGCCCCGTCGACCCAGGAGTTGGGCCGCACCTCCTACCGGGCTCCCGAGGGCCGGGGCGGCCGCGGTGGCGGCGTGGGTTCCCCGAGGGAAAGTGAACGGCTCCTGGACTGGCCCGCCCTCTCCCCGCCCCCGGCGGCCGGGTTTCCTCCCTTTCACCCCCGGCTTAGCGGCCAGAGGATGCTGGGCCGGCTCTGATAAGGGCCTGGCCGCCTGGCCGCGCCTGATAAGGAGCCGGGCTGACCCCGGAGGAAACCGGCGGGCGGGGATCTCCGAGCGCGCGCCTCCCGGCCCCGCCCCCGGCCGGCGCGGGCAGGACTGGCAGTCACCCCTCACCGCCTCGCCTTCCGCTTCCCCAGGCCCTGGAGGACCCCGGCCCTCCGAAGACCCCTATCCCAGCGTACGTCCCGGGGAAGAGGCCCGGGTGCTTAGAGGGGAAACCAAGGCATGAAGCTTCGGTCTTTGGCGTGGTTTGGATCTGGCCCTTGGCTTTGAACAACCCCCTGCCCGAGAGGAGCGTCCCCACTGAGAGAGTGGAGGAGGGCCCTTTCCGGCCCACTGGGGCCTCGTGACCCGGGGGGGGGGGCCCTCTCCTCACCCGCTTGGTTCCTCTTTTTTTTACAGATCCCCTCCAAACTTCTCCACCCCCATGGTGGGGTGGGGCACCCCAGGGTGCACAGTTCTGATGGCCTGGATTTTCGTGTCTGGCCCGAGCAGTGTTCTGGGCCCTGGGGCACTCTCCGCACCTTCCCAGATCCAAGAGGCTGAGGGGTAGGACACAGCTGTATGCGGGGATAGGATTGATTTCTTAAAGTGATGGAGCTGGCTGGGGCCTGCCAATAGCTGCCCCAAGGATTCCCAATTCTGGATGTCTGCACTGCTAGCCCCACCGTTGTGGTGCTGCCTGCACTCCTCCCACAGCGTGGATGCGCCTCCCAGCGCCAGCCACCCCGGGCTGGCAAGCAGGATCCTGGAATGATGATGGTTAGTTATACTCAAGACCAGGATGAGGGGCTGGAGCGGTGGCTCGGCCCAGCATGCAGGAGGATGAGCATGTGAAAACCCGGCACCTCCTACACAACTGAGTACTGGAGCAAGGAAAGCCACATGAAAAACTAAATAAAGTTGATTCTTTCTCTCTCTTAAAAAAACAAACAAACCAGGATGAAAGGTCAAAGGAGGAGCTCTGGTCACAGCTAGGTAACAGCAACTGACTGTCCCTTATCCCCCATCGTGCATAAGGATCTGTTATAGTTTGCCCCTTCATCTGGTTAACTGCAGGAGTTCCCCAAGCAGGCCCTCATCCCCCACCTAGCACCAAGACTACCACTACCACCCCTGGAACCCAGAACCAAATACCCCACTGTCCCCCACTCCACCTCAGGGGAACAGAACTAAAGGTTTAATTAAGCCCATGAATTAACTGATGTCCCCATTTGCATGTTCGAAGATGAAGATTACTCTCATTTTATAGCTGAGGATGAAGGGTGCACGTGGTGGAAAGGGATTCTGCCTCAGGACTCCCCCTCAACCCCCTGCTCTAGTGGGAGGGGGATGCAGCTTCCCTTCGTTGGGTGTCTGGGCAGCAGTCTGCTTGGTCCCTCTCTGCATGCACCCCCCCTTGGGCCACAGGGCAGGAAGCACCTGGTCTGGAGCGGATGCACAGAGTGCCTGGTTCCGGTCCAGCTTCCGCCACAATAGCCCGGAGAGAGCTAGGCCAGACGAAAGCAGGCAGTGGGGAGGCGGTGGCAACAGGAGGACTCCTGGGGCCTCTGTGGCTGGAGCACTGCCCGCGCGCGCGTACCCACGAGAGCACTGACCGAGGTAGGAGGGGCGAAGTCCCGTGGGTGCGGCAGTGCGGCTGCCGCCCTGTGGTCACCTTGGGAATGGCAAGTGGCAGCTCTAGGGTGCAGCAGCCCATGCTGCAGGGGGAGATTACCACATAGATGACGATCAGCAACCATTCCCCAGAAAGAACACCCCAGTCAGGAGGGACAAATGTTCCCCCAGGAAGGTAAAGCAGACAAGAGCACTAGACCCTGGCATGCTGCTGGCTAGATGGGGGGAGGCCCTCAGACAGCCCATCAGAAGGACAATCAGCAGACAATCAGCTTTATTGGCTCAATCTACACCTGGCCCAGCAGTGGCCCTGAGTCTGGGGGGGTCTGGCTGGGAGTCTCTGGGCAGTCTGCGGGGGTGACATCAGCAGTGGCTTCAGGTGTTGAAGGACTGTGTGAGTAGCAGCACTGGTCCCCTCGCTGACAGGTACCCTGATGGGAAGATGGTATATGAAGCCCTCTTCAGGCCTGTTTCAGGAGGGGGACTGATGTCCCCAGAAGTGTTTTGGGGGAGGAAGTACCTCACCTTCTTGAACCTTTTGCAAGGAAATGTCTTGAGGCGAGCAGCCCGCTGGGCCGCATCCTCAGCTGGCTCCTTCCGCTTATTCTGGAGGAGCCTGCGTCTCTCCAGAGCTTCACTGGTTGCCTTGGCCCTGTCCAGATAGACAAGAGAGCTGGGATTCCACCTGGGGGCCACTCCCACCTGGCCCTGGCAGAGCCCCGACCCCACTCACCCTGGCCGGGCTCGGGGCCGGGGACCCCAGTTGGCCTCTGGGTTGGCCTGGAAACGCTTGAGTCCCTGCTGGCGTGAGCTGGGGTTGGCATCTTCCCGGATGGTGAAGTTGGCCTGCAGCCTGAGCAAGTGGGAATAAGGACGGGAGACAGCCACTGCATGGGTGTACGT
>PVKS010006560.1:0-77773 GCA_004027875.1 Aplodontia rufa | reverse complement strand
AATATTCCATGGTATAAATGTACCACAGTTTTTGGATCCATTCTTCCTGTGAGGGACACCAGGGTTGTTTCCATAGCCTAGCAATGGTAAATTGTGCTGCTATGAACATCGATATTGCTGTGTCACTGTAATGTGCTGATTCTAAGTCCCCTGGAAAGATACCCAGGAGTGGAATAGCAGGGTCGTATGGTGGAGTCATCCCTAGTTTTGACCTTCTTTCTCAATGGTCAGAGTCTATCTCTAGCCTCCACAGATGAGTGAAGACGTTCAGTGCTATAAATTTTCCCCTTAAGAATGCTTTCATGCTGTCCCAGAGGTTTTGATATGTTGTGTTTTCATTCTCATTCTCTTCCAAGAATTCCTTAATTTCTGTTCTCATGTCCTTGGATCCGTTCTTCATTTAATAAGGTGTTATTCAATCTCTATGTATATATGTGCTGTGTGCAATGGTTTTTGCTATTAATTATTAGGGTCATGGCATTGTGGTCTGATAGGATACATGGAATAATATCTACTTTTTTATATTTGCTGAGTTTTTTTTTGTAAGCTAGAATATGATGTATTTTGGAGAAGGATCCATGTGATGATGAGAAGAAGGTATACTCTGCCAATTTGGGGTGGAATATTCTGTAGATATCTGTTAAGTCTATTTAATTTATGGTGCTGTTTATACTGGATATCTCTTTATTATTTTCTTTGCTTTGATGATCTGTCTATTGGTGACAGAGGAGTACTAAAGTCTCCTGGTTATATCCTGTGGAGGTCCACAAGTGGTTTTATGTCTTGAAATAATTTTTCCACATAGTTGGGGGTGTTGGTGTTTGGAGAGTACATATTTACTATGGTTATTTCTTCTTGTATTATTTCCTTTATTAGGATGTAGTGGCCTTCTTTATCTTTTTTGATTAACTTATGTTTGAAATCTACTTTCAGGGATATAAGAATTGTAACTCCAGCTTGCTGATTTGGGTTTATGCCTGATACATTTTCCCCATCCTTTCACCCTTAATCCGTGGATGTCATTGGCTATAAGGTGGGTTTTCTGTAACCAGCATATTGTTGGATTTTGTTTTTTGATCCAATCTGCTAGTCTATGTCTTTTGTTTGGTGCATTGAGACTATTCACATTCAGTATTAGGATAGTTATGTAGTTGTGGTGCTAAGTCATTGCGTTTTATTAGTAATTTCTGTGCTGTCTTAGGTGTCTGTTGATAGCATGTACTTTTATTGAATTTCCTCTATTTGTGGGTTTTAAGGAATGTTTGCCTGTTCCTCTAACTGGAGTTTATCTTTGAGGTTTCTTTGTAATGTTTGTTGTTGTCATGAAAAGTTCTTATTTCCCCCTCAAATTTGAAGCTGAGTTTTGCTGAATATAGTCTTCTTGGCTGCATATTGTTTTCATTCAGGTGTTGAAAAATCTTTTTCCATGATCTTCTTGTTTCCAGAGACTGAGTTGAAAAGTCAGATGTTATTCTTTTTGGTTTGTCTCTGAATGTGATTTGGCCTTTCTCTCTTGCTGCTTTCAGTATTTCCTTGATTTCCCTGTTTTACATTTTTCTTGGTGAGCTTCTCAATTGATTAGGCCTATTGGGTGTCCTATAAGCTCCCTGGATGAGCACATCTGACTCTATTTTTATATGGGAAATTTTTTCTTTAATTATTTAATTGAGAATATTCCTTATCCCATTTGTGTTTCAATTTTTTTCCTGTATCCCATTTAATATTATGCTGCTTCTTCTCATTTCATTCCAGACATTTTAAAAATTCTGTTCGTGTTCTGTGAGTTGTTTTTCTTTTTTTTGTCATCCATGCTTGCTCAGTTTGTCCTCATTGTCAGAAGTTCTTTTTTCAAGAGCTGAGGTTCTGTTTTCTGTAGAAGGTAGTCTATTATTAAATTCTTCCATGGTTCCTCCTATGTCACTGACTGCATATTCCAAGTCTGTTACTTCCATTTTGAGTATGTATGTTTCTTTGATAATAGAATTTTTTATCTCTTGAGTTTTCTCATTTAGTTCCTTCATTCTATCTTCTTTTAGCTCATTGTTCCTTTTAGTAATGTGATCATTGACTATGTTTTTAAGATTTTAATCTCAGTCCCTATCCATGTCATCCTTTTTAGGGGAGTTGTGGGTTTGAGATGAACATCTCCTAGTTTGATTCTTCATTTTTGAAGTGCTTCTTCTGGATCTCTGAATTGAGATTTCCTATGGGGAAGGTGGGCAGTTCTCCAGGTGGTTTCTCCTTGCAAGTCAAAGGGTCAATCAGCCACCACCTCTTAGATGATCACCTTCTTCCAGATGCTATTTCTGTCTGGGTCTTTGTTTTGCTCCACATTTTGGTCCAGGCTCAAGGTTGCAGATATGAACCTGGGTTGTCCTGGGATCCTCCTCCAACTGGTCCTGAGCAGGGGCTGTTCCATACGGGGATCCTATCAATATGCAGGGTGTCAGGTGGGTTTGGGCTTCTCCAGGCCTATCATTCATCTCTACAATTAATAAAATGCCAAATAAAAGAAACTTCTAATTAACCAAATGATGTTTATTAAATTTGTAGTACATTATTGAGCCAGCTCTTTTTCAAATCCTGATTATGACCTGGGGAGGAAAAAAATCTAGCGAACAGATGAAATGCACCAAAGAATCCATCTAAACTCTGTTTTCCAACAAGTGTTTGAGTGTTCCCCTGAAGTAGATCAGATTGATATATCTCCATGTATTTCTGAAAGTTCAGAATCTTTTACCATGTGCTGCTATGAGCCTCATTAATACAATAACACTGATAGAATTACAAAGATAATAAATCATTATTTGTTTCTTAAACATAAAATAGCCTTGTGACTTAGAGCTAAATAATACTACTATGCTTAAAAAAGTAATGTTTAAAAAAACCCCAAAAGACCATTTATCTACATGACTGCCACTAAAGAGTCATTAACATTGAAAAGTTCAATATCAAAACAGTAATGTCTTCAACACTGAGCCTGATCTGCAAGGGGGAATTGGATCTGCAATTGAAATATTATGAGATAGAAAAAACAAAGCAGAGCTCTACAATGTAGCTGGAAGACTGGACATGTTAATGTGAAGAGACAGATATCATGAACATAAGATTATGTGATTTTCAGTCTCGATGATAGGACAAGCATATTTGTGACCTCACAACCTGCCACTATGGGTGCCAATCTTGGCCAATCCATTTATTTCATCAATTGAGTTGAGTACAATCTTCTGCTCTTTCATCTACGTTAAATGTAGTGTTATTGATTGCTGGGTCATATTGAAAAAGAGATTTACTTTGTCTGTAGATTTAATGGACTCTTAAGCCACTGAAGTAGTGGTGGTCCTTGTGAAACTCTTAAATCATGTCACCCATGGACAAAATGTTTTGATATTACTGACCAGCCTGTGAGCTTTGGGTCTTTAGTCTTTAGGCATAATGGTACTAGAAAATTAATACTAGCTACTTTAAGGCTAATTCTAATCTTTCCCTATTTCTTTTTCCACAAACTTGCTTCTTTCCAAAGCTGTCTTAGATGAAGTACTTCATAGTTTAAGACCAAGAAACAAAAGCATCCTTGAATACAATTTTGTAGCAATTGAAAGTTATCTTCTGTGTGTATTAAAATGTTTGAAACAAATGACTAAGGTCCAATGTAGAAGATTCTTATCTCTACATATAGGACAAAATAAAATCAGTGAATTTATAGTCCAAGAAATAAACATAAAAAAAAGACTTTAAAATGGCTGATCTACTTTAATTCTTTTTCCTTTGAGTTATTTATTTTAAATTTTTAAATTTTACTCTAGTTGGCTTTCTAACTTACCTATGGGCTGTAATAGCACTCTTAAAATTGTAGTTATATGGTCCAAGCACTGCTAAAATATTTTAAAATGGTCTATTCAGATTGTACCCTAGTGTATAGTCAAGAAATGCCTCATAAGAAATAAGCTTATAATATTTCCTGCCGTTGGTTGTGTGAAGATTATCTGCCAAGTCCAGTTGTATGGGGACCAAAATTAAGCAGCCAAGTTAAGGAATGTGTAGATAATCTGAATGTAGCTTCTTCCCTTTGTCCCCATAGGATTCATGCAGCTACACATGCTGTGTGGTATCTGTGTGCAATAAATCATTCCTAAAACCTAGCAAGTTAAAAAACTGCTTTTTATTATTTTTACAAATCTACACTTTGGGCTATTTTTACTCCATTTTTTAGCAGCAGGGATGACCAAAGCTTGGAACCTAACACTTTCTGTGAACTCATGCACTCATATCTGATGCAAGTGTTAGATTCAAACAGCTGGGTGATGAAACAACAGAGCACATAACATTATGGAAGTTTTGCTATCAGCCATTTGATTGTGTGAGCACAGAGAAACCAAAAAGCTGAGAGTAGATACTCTTCCAGGTCAAAGGTCACACTGTTGGGTCCTGAGGCAGAAAACTCTAATTTGGGGTGCTACCTACTTCCTCTACCTCCTTTCCACTGGTCCAGCATGTGATTCTGTAAAATATTTTTCAAATACAAATGCTCCAAAAAAGTAGTAAAGATTAGAAAGGAAATTATACATGATGGATAAATATAATTTTTAAAATAGGATAAATGAAACAAAACAAAAATGAAAATCATAAACACATATTAGGAAAAACACCATAGGGTTTAGCAGAAAATATTTAGAGATTTTCTTAGTGAAAACAAAACTGAATTATCTCAGAAAAGATATAGTAAGATATAAAATGTAACATTTTGAGCTTATAAAATAAATGAAAAAATATTATATCATTACAAAAACTGATGCTACCTTAGAAGCAATAATGATAAATGAATATGTGAAGCAAGAAGGTTAGATTTGAAAATATAATGCAAAGTTAAATGTAAATAAAAAGAGAATGATGAAAAATGAATAAGGAAATGAGATCAATGAAAACAGATGAGGAGTAGGAGATATGCTTAATTTACCTGCTAATAAGAGAACAGCAATAAATCATCAAATATGTCGTATATATGTGTATATGTATGTGTATGTGTGTGTGTGTGTTTGTATGCATGTATACTCCGTTCCACAGGGTTAGAAATCCTAGAGTTTGAAGAAAAGAAGCATAGCATGCTTGAAGGAGAAAACAGTACCTAATAATTGCTACCAATATATATGGTCCTGACAAAAAAATACAACCTTTCAAAGCACTAAAGTGGCATTCAGAAAGAAAAATCATATCACCTATGACAGAAAAAGTATCAGCATTCCAAATACCACATTTCAATGCTGAATCGCATTTCCAAAGGAACACGTTTAATTATAAAAGAATTTCATCCTTAACCATATGTCATTCAAATGTAATACATGCAAGCTTTTGAAGGCTGTAACAACCGTAAAACTTATAGGGAACAAGAAACATCCTACCTAAATAAAGTGACAAAAATGCAAATGGATTCAGCTAAGTTACAAAAGAAGTGGGTAGGAAGACAGGTTTGACTTTGGGTTTAGAAAGTTTTGATTATGTCTAGTTTAGCAACAGGTTAAAGCCAAATACCCATTAAATCCTAATTTCTCTTTAAACCCTTTCATGTCAGAAGTCTCTGGACAAACAGCTAGCCTTAAATGTAAATAAAGACAAGGGCTTCTGTCACGGTTTGATGTGAGGTGTCTCCTAAAAGCTGATGTGTTAATTCAGGAAGATACGGAGGCGAGATCATTAGGTTCTGAGCGTTGTAACCTAGTCGGTACATCTTAGTGGCCACTGTAGCAGGCGGGTGTGGCGGGCGGGAGGAGCTGGCTCACTGGGTCACGCCCTGGAAGGGTGCACCTTCTCTCCTTCTGCTCTCTTGCTGCCGGGAGATGGGCAGCTTTTCTCCACTGGCCACTTCTCCCATGATGTGTTGCACCACTTCGAGTCCAGAGCCATGGAATCAATCATCCATGAACTGACACCTTTGATACCAAGAGCCAAAATAAATGCTTTCTTCCCTAAGTTTTCTTATCTGGTATTTTGGTCACCACAATGAGAAGCTGATTCAAACAACCTCCAAGGAGAGACAGAAGGTAAGCTCTGGATCTCTGGGGCAGGGCACCAAGGGCAGATGGGGCTGCTGTAGAATACCAGCAAGAAGTCAGCCAACATTTAAAAGTGGTCTTAGTTTACCTTTTACCTGATCCCTGGAGGCCGAGTACAGGATAATGTGATAACCTGGAAGCCACAGACATAAGGGGAGGGAGCGCACTAGCAATCCTTCTTCATGAACTTCACACGGTGCTCAAGAGAAAGACCAGGGCGGTGAGGAAGTTGGGAATGCCCCCCACAGGTGCAGGCACCAGAAGACTTAAGACCCCCGAGAAAGGAGGCAAACCCCGTCCTCCTCTAAAACGTGTAAGGATCCAGCACAGCTCCAGGAAATAGACGGGGAAACCCTTCATCCAAAATGGAAGGCAGAAATACGTTTTAAGCCCCAAACTCAGAGGATCATTTCATTGTGGGAAGGGTAGGATCACTGAGAAAACTCTGCCTCTGAAGGCCAGGAATGCGGTGGACAACAGAGGTCTTCCCTGGTCCTGCCACACTGCTGTAGAAACTGTACTGATTCTTCAACACCTTGCCAAAATGTCCCTTTAGTTTATTATTCCTTCTATCCAAATGTCCATGCATTCATTCAACAAATTCCTGAGAATCCGATGCATGTCACTGGTACAGACTTCCAGCACTGATCAAAACAGAGAAACCCTTCCTCTCAAAATACACATATTATAATTGCAGGCACAAAGATACCATAAATACATAATGCACAGCAATAAAAATATGAAACCATAGTAAGAGATTGGAGGGGCAGGTGGAATAAATTCAGAAAGGGTGTTCAGGAAGCCCTCGCTGAGGCGACTTTGAAGCTGAGTTCTAGAATAAGCCAGAGGCTAGGGAGGCAGAGAGCTGAGGAAAGCTCCTTCCTAAAAGATAGGACAGCAGCATGTCCTCATGCTGGGAGGAAGGTCGTGTGTGGAAAGCCAAGAAGCCGGTGTGAGGAGAGCGGGTAAGCAGAGGGCAGCAGGGCTGATTTCTTCCCTTTCTATTACACTCGCCCTCCGTCCTGCACAGCCTTACAGCTGCAGAATATGCTGCCATGTCCGTGCAATGCTCTCGGGGCTTGGCTTCCCTTATAGTCACACCCCAGTAACTTGTAAACTGGACAGAGCATAGGTTAACCAGCTAGGACCAGCACTAGTCCATGAAGACATACCACTTTTTAAAGCAGAAGAAAGTAAAAATTATTTCAGCCTCGATCATTGAAGAAAGATCTTTCCGCATGCCTCCTTCCTACCTAGACCATCCAACCTTGTTTCTCCTAGAAGCATCACCTACTTCCCTTGTCCCAAATCACTTCTGAAATCAGTTTGGGGGCACTGAGAGCCTCTGCCATTGCTGTGGGAATGCAGCTCCACTGACCCAAATGGCCTGATACAACCATGTAACAATTCTAATGTTGGTGCAATTTTCAAAGCCAAGACTGAAAGGTGAGGTTGAGGTTAAAAAACTATTCTAGCTGGGCACCGGGGCACACACCTGTACCCCCAGCAACTTGGAAGGCTGAGGCAGGAGGATTGCAAGTTTAAAGCTAGCCTCAGCAATTTAGCAAGACCCTAAGTAATTTAGTGAGATCCTATCTCAAAATAAATAAATAAATAAATAAAAAGGCTGGGGATGTGACTCAGTGGTTAAGTGCCCCTGGGTTTAATCCCTGGTATAAAAACAAACAAAAAACCCTATTGTGGTTTAGAAGTCCCCAGTATTCTCCAGGTGAATTTCAATGGATTAACATTCTTCTCTAATAATCTTTCCCTTGGTTCCTTCTGTTTATAGATGGACAGTTGATCAAACAATTTAGCATTTTAGGTATTAATGTAAACAAAGGAAGTAACAATATTATTCTTTATCATGAGTCGATTTCCTCGTCTTGAAGGAACCTCCACCAGATGAAATCCAGTCCACCACCCACTCATGCAAGAGTTCTGACTAAACAGTTCTTAATCTAAACACAGTGGAGTCTGGCAATTTCACTCTTTGCTCTCCTCCCCCACTCCCCACGCCCGGCCCTTTAAGGCAAGAATTTACATTTTGTATTAGAAAAAGAAGTCACCAGAGAAAGAAAGAGTAATGATACAATTTTATATTAATTCATGTCTGATACTTTACAGAATCCGAATTCTCAATGAATGTTACAAAGGAGAGGTCATATAGTTATCTTTGATATAAGAAATCATTTTAAAGTTCTAATTAGATGAAAAAGAAATATGGTGCTTTTAAACTAAATTCTGCAATCACTTCAATTTAAAATTTCCCTTCTGTTAAATTATGAAAACAAGCAAAAAAACATGCAGTGGGCTAATACTGATACTTTCTTTTTCTATTAGGTTCCAAACAACTACTGATTAAAAGGAAGAAATCTCATCATAAGAGCAAAATTTAATGAGTTCTCATGAACAATTAAAAAGATTATTTGCATATTTTTAGCCTATAGGAGGGAAAAATACCAAGCAGGAAAGGTTTAGCAATAATCGCATGCTGAGAAGGAGTGGAAAGGGAAACATTAAATGCTTTTCTTGCTCCTCCTGAAGCCCTGGATAGCATTTCGGGAGGCTCATTAGCATGCTCGTCGGAGTGACCTGGTTTACCAGGCCTCTGCGCTCAGGCAGGTGTTTATTACAGGTGCTCCATCATTGGTATTTTTATCCCACTAAGAAAAATTAGAAAAACTTAGAAGACCTATGCCTGATTGCATTCACAGTAGTGCATATCACAGCTATGGGAAGAGGAAAATTAAACCCAAGGCAAAGCTTGAGAGGCATGTGATAAGCTTTCTTTGGCGAGTCTCTTCTATCACATTTACTCTTCAGTGTCTGGTACACTGGAATTACAAAAACTTCTGTCCTTAAGTGAAAACACAAGAAGAGATATGGGTTTTTCATTCTAAAATTATCAACCACTCACTACCAAATGACTTCAAACAAGCAATTTTTTCTCCATGCATCTATAGATCATATGTAGATTGTAATAACATCTACCTTTAGGTATCAATATTATTATTGGTAAGTAATATTATGCTGTTAAGTGAATATGCCACTATTTATTCTCCTGTTGATAAGTGATTTCCACTTTTCTACTGTGAAAAATAAAGCCTCATTGAACATTCTTGCACAAGGTATTTTTGCGGACTTGTAATCAAATCTGTTTTTTCTCCTGGGCAATAACTCAGAAAGGAATTTCAGGTTTATACAGTAAATGTATCTTTTAACTCTGCTTTAAAAACACAAGCCTGTCCGTGTGTTTTTTGTTATGTTTTGTTTTGTTTTAAATAAACATTTGGATTTAAAAAAAATCACAACCATGAACTCTTATAGTTGGAGGCCATCTTGGAACTCCATAATGATACTGAGCATGCTCACAGGGGTTCCCACTGTTAAATCTTAGTCATACAAAATCTTTAAAAGAAACTGGGGATTAGATATACTATCACTTAACTTGTTTTAATGTTTCTTTACTGTGGTGAAACATTCTAAAGTACAGACAAGGAAAAAATGTAAATGCAGCCAACATTACAAACATGGAGTTATACACTTAAAACTTAATCTGGCTTAAAAAATAAAGCTGGTAATCAGTGCAGCTCTGCAGGGTCTCTGTATTAAGAAGGGCTGGTCTCTGCATTCCTGGTGCTGCCCTCCTTCATCCATGTCTCCTGGTTCTTCATGTCCTTGTCCACCTCTTCTTCCTCCTATCTGCATCAGAGGTCCAGGGAGAAGTTCCAGGTGACTCCCCCAGACCTCCTGGCTCTCCTGTACCCCCATGGAGTAGTAGTGGCTTCCTTCTGTCCTCACAGAGTATGCTGTTCATTGAAGGCATCTTTTAAGCAAGAAAGACTCTTGGTTTGCTCCCTTGAAATGTTTTCCATCAAAGCATTTCACATAGTCTTGGCAGATGGTGGTTCTTCAAGGGACAGTGTGGCATCACTTTGAGCTTTCCCATTTCCCTGTCAAAGTGGACATGGAACTGTGCCCAGTTCTCTTGTTCATCTTAAAAACCCCAAGGTGCTTGAAGAAATCTGCCAGACCATCAAAGGCACATTGTCATGGAGTTCTTGCACACAACCTGCAGTGTTGACAGAGTCTTCTTCAGAATCTACAGGATCTGGTCATTCATCCATTGGTCCATCAGGCTTAGTGAAGCCACCTGACTCTCCAGCACCCTTCCACCACATCCTCCTCCCTGCACATCTCTGCTCAAATCCCCTTCTTCCTCTTCTCCAATTATCAGGGCCACTCTTGCTTAGTTATCTCCTGGTTAGGAAAATCCTCCAGACTCCTGCCTATAAACCCCCATGCCACTGGGGTGGTCATCTTGGACTGAACTCTGCTGCCTGTAGCAGCTGCTCAGTTGACTTGGCTTGGAGCCTGGGGGTGGGGTAAATAGTGGGATGCTGTTGCCCATAGATACTCTGCCATCCATAGCAGCTTGGTAGCCCATAGTTGTTCTTCTGAGTGTAACAGCTCCAATCCTAACAAGCTGGCTGTGCAGAGGAACAGCTGGTAGGAGGATAGGTTGGAGTGGGATGACTGGCTGCTTGGGCTAGCTCCCAGGAACCTGGCAATAACCATAATGACTCTAGGCTGGGATGGTTATAACCCCCAGTGCTGGACTGAGGTTGTCTAGACTAAACCAGCTTGTTACCATCTGAGATCTTGTAGGTGCCATGGCTGCCAGCTGTGGCCCAGAGGTTGGGTGAGCAGTCAGAGTGCCATATGCAGACTGAACTGCTTAGGAGGCCTGAGCGGTGGTGACCATAGCAGTGGTGATGTCATAAGCCATTGCCATCCCCTGGACAGGCTGGCTGTGTGTCTGAGGGGCAGTTGGGGTAGTGTAACCAGTGGGGGAGGTTGTCCATGGCAAGTTGCGTACCTGGGCTGCCCATCGGTAGCAGAGGTCTGAGCCTGGGGGTAGCTGGCATCAGCAGGCTGTCCACAAGTTCCTTAGGTCTGTTGCCCGTGTTCCTGGGTGGTCTGGGCATATCCTTACGCTGGTTGGTGGTGGAAGCTCTGAGCCCTGCTGGGCAGGTACTGCAATCCTTGGGTGCCAATTCCTCTCCATACTCCTGGTTCTCTCAACATCCATCTCCCTCTCACAAAACTGCACTTTGAAGTGCACATACTGTTTTATATTTATTTTAGTTTTTAAGTTGATCCATAAAATTGCACATATTTAAGAAGTACTTTGTGATGTTTTGTTACACATATATATTGTATAATGTTCAAATGAGGTAAGCATGTAGACCCTCAAAAATCTGTCACTTCTTCACGGCAAAAAATAAAGAATGCTTTCTTCCAGCTTGTTTTAGAGATACACAGTGCAATATTGCTGCCTAGTCAACTTACTGTTAAACAAATCACTAGAATTTATTTTTTGCAATCTAATTGCTTTTAAACTTATACAAGCAAGGCCTGGCACCTCTTGCTGCTCTTCACCCTCACTGAATTTGATAATTTCAGTTTTTCAAAAAGAATTTTGGCCATTCCAATGTGGAGTCTAGTGATTCTTTACTGTATTCTAAGTTATTGCTTTTATGGGCACTAATCATGTTGAGCTTCTTTTTGTATGCTTACTGATAATTATTGTCTCCTGTTTGTCTTCTTACTAGTGAGTTGTGGAAATTGTGTGTATTTGATATAAATCCTTTTTAAGGAATCTGTATTGCAGAAATTGCCACTCAGGATGCAGCATGCCTATTCATTTTCTTAGTTTCTTGAGCAGTAAATAGGTTAAATTTAATAAAGACTAATTTATCATTTTTCTTCTTTAATTATGATTTTGTCTTCGTAAAAAGCTTTTGCCTATTCCCAGCCACAAAAACATTCTCAGACGTATTTATAGCAGTTTCATAATTTTAGCTTTAGTAGCTGTATCTGTGAAGTCTCAAGTTTTTGTATATGTTGTGAGATAGGAATGAATGAAAAGTCCTTTTCTTTTTCATCAGATATTCTGTTTTTCCAGAAACAGATTGAAAACAATTTCCTTTCTCCCACTGAATTAACTTTTTTGCCACTGTGAAAATCACCTGAATGGATGTGACTCCACCATATTGATATACTTGTCTCCAAGTACTCTAGAACTTAGTGTTTTGACCACTCTTACTTTTTATTAATTCCTGGAATCAGGTTGCTTAATTTTTCATTGTTTCATTGATCAATATTATTTTTGGTTACAGTGCATGTTTATTGTTTGGGCTGTATTTATTGTTTGGCTGTTTGCATGTCCACATTATTTATGTAATTAACTTGTTAACATCTACAAAAATACCAGAATTTTTATTGCAGTGCAGTGAATATGAATAGACTGATTTATATAGAATTGATGTCTATCGATATTGAATCTTCTATTTATGAATAGAAGAAAATATACATTTTTATACTTCTAAGTGTATATGTATTACACATGTTCTATGAACATTATTTTAAAATATTTATTGTTTTTGCTATTATTTATATGATATTTTTGCTGTATTTTCTAATCATTTGTTATTTCTATGTAGAATTACAGTTGGCATTTGAATGTTGGGCTAGCATATTGCAACTTTGCTGAATTCACTTTATTTCAGTGTAGATTTGTTTGTTTTCATCATTTTCTAAGAAACTTTCTAACATAAAAATATACATTTTTCATTGTATCAAATGTTATTAGCATAAATGAACAAAACAGAAGGATAACATTGTTGGGTCATCATTGTTAAGTGACTGAAGAAAAAACATACAGTATACATTTTTCAAAGGTGTTTCTCTTTTAAATCAGTACAAAAACATTGTCAGATTCTAAATATGGAATCAAATGAGCGTTGGTACAGTGCTATTTGACACTGAGGAAATCAAGCTAATTGCTTTGGGTGGTATTTTACTCTTTTGTAATTTGTATTTTATGTCCAGTTGAATACATAAGAATGCTACTTCTTTTCTGGCCAAGAACAATGTGATGGAGGCTAGCTAAGAATGAACAAGCCAAGGTTTCCTGTTAGTCACCCCTGTGGACACAAAGTTGAAGCATGCACCATGCTTAATTTCAGTTGTCAATAACATAAAGAAAGCTTCTACAGTGAAAAGAATAAAGAATTTGATTTGAAATTTTTAACAGATATCAGAGGAAGTGACTCATAAGTTGTCAATTCAGATTAATACAAAAAGTAGGAAATTGGTCCTCTGGAGGTTTGATGATTCTCCTTGCAAGCTGCTGGACAATGTTGATGTGAACTGCTTGGAGCTTGTCATAAATCTCAGATAACAGATATTTAAGTCAAAAACATGCACATTCCCTGTCATCACTAGGGTCAAGCTTCTTCTCTCAGAAAGCACATCTCCAGATAAATCTTGCTGGTGTCAAGTTTGTCTTGATTATCAAACATGCCAAGATACACTGTGTCTCTATGACTGGTCTAGCATGGTCTAGCAAGAAGTATGTGTGATGTCCACCATTAATCTTCCTGTCATTTGAAACAGTGACACTGATATGGCATTGAGGAATAAAGACCCAGAAAGGAAAGCAAAGACAGCATGTGAGAGTACTCCGAATTTGGTTTGTTCTTTGGTGATATTTTTTTTTTGAGATACAAAAAGCACTATTTATTATTACTGCAATTTATCATACATTTTTAAATTTAGGTACAGATAATAAAACATATAAAAAGTTGATAAAAATCCTTTCATCCCCTTAAATGTGGGTTTTTAAAAATATTTTATTTTAAATCTAAAAATTTATTTTATTTATTTTTTATTTTTTATTAGATGTATATAGAGATACAATTGAGGGGGAAACATTATCAAACTATCAATAACCAAAGTATATATACTTAGTTATCCAGGGGTAATGCCAAATCATGGACGTCCAGCTTGGGTTTCCCCTGTTGCTGTTTCCCCCAGAAGAATTCTTGCGTTAAATGGGTATCTTGTGGAGGAATAACATCGGCTTCTGAGATGGTTCCCCCATATTCCCACTCTTCAGTCTCCTAGGAGTTCTTCATATACCTGCCCCCCTCCCCATCCCCCTCCGTACACCTCCAAGTAACCTAGGGAGTCATCCCCATATTGCGTTGAGAATCATACAATTTGAAGTTATTGTTAGCTTAGCTATCTAACACACTGCTTCCCCATGTATTCTAGCTTCCACAGATGAGAGATACCATTCAGCCCTTGAGTCTCTGAGATTGGGATACTTCACTTTGCATAATTCTTTCCATCTCCATCCATTTGGCTGCAAAAGCCATAATATAGTCTTCTCTAGTGGCCGAGTAGAATTCCATTGTATATATGTACCAAAGTTTTTGCATCCACTCGAGTGAGGGGCATCTGGGTTGGTTCCATAATCTAGCTCTAGTAAGTTGAGCTGCTATAAACATTGATGAAGCCATATCACTATAATATGCTGATTCTAACTCTTTTGGGAAAATTCCCAGGAGTGGGATAGCTGAGTCATAAGGTGGTTCCATCCTTAATTTTTTGAGGATTCTCCACACTGCTTTCCATAGTGGCTGAACCAGTTTGCAGCCCCATCAGCAGTGTGATGGTGTTCCTCTTTTCCCACAGCCCCTCCAGTGTCTGTTGTGATGTTATTTTAAAATAGTCCCAACTTGCAGGTACTCACAAGGGACAGAAGCATCCAAAGATTCAAGTTCTTCTGTGGAAAGATATGTGAGCAATTAATTTCCAGAAATGAGATGGAATAAAATCATTTTATTCCATTGCTGGAGGAAGTAAAATAAGACAGGAATTTTATACATTATTTTCAAACAATATTGCAATTAGCATCATCAATAATGATAAAGCAAGCGAAGAGCAAATTGTTTTCTTTCCCTCTCTCTCTGAAGAAGCACCTTTATTTATTATTTATTTTTGTAGCACCTGTTACATGAAAGAAGCAATAAATATAAGATGAATGGAAAAATTATTAATAGCTGAGTTAATTCATGAGAAGCAGAGTCTGACCCTGAGGCTTTTCTTACATGTGAGAGATGAGGTTTGTCTAAGTTATGAAGACTAATGACAGAATGAGCACTTGTCCACAAACTGCCCAGCTTAATAGAGCATTAGTAATAATTTGTGAGCTTCCTAGGAGGCCTTTGTGATTCCACTAACTGGCCTTTCCTCCTGAATTGGATGCTTATCTGTCTATTGCTATAGATGTATTTATTATTCCTAAAAGTATATTATTCATTTTGAAGTGTTTTTGAACTTTACATAAATGTAAGCCTATGAATCTTTTTTTGCGAAATTTATAATTTTGTGCCATTTATCTCCTTTTGTACATGTGACTGTACTGGGTTTGTTGTTAGTGCTGCATAGTATTCCATCACTTGAACATATGACAATCTATTTAGCATCCCTTCTTCTGTGAGCATTTTAGTTGTTTTCAGTTTTCTCGGTACCCCAAAAGTTGGTATGTGGAATATGCACAGGACTTTCGCTTAGGAAATATAACACATGCCATCAATATCTTGTTCCCATTTGCACTCACATGAGAAGTGTTTAATGGGCTCTTAGAACCATTTACCTAGATGTCAGCAACCTTATAATTTCACCCACCCTAAGCATATATGCCATGGAGTTCTACTCAGCAATTAGAAACCGTGATATTGCAGCCTTTGAAGGTAAATGGATGGCGATGAAAGAAATTATGCTGAGTGAAATCAGCATAACCCAGAGAACCAAGGGTGGAATGTCTCCACTCATCTGTGGAGGCTGGAGCTAGACCCTGGCCATTGAGAAAGGAGCTCTATTATCATGTTTTAAATCTGAATAAGGTGTAATGTCGCACAGCCTAAAACATTTGTAGAGATGTATTGGAAAGGAGAGAGGGAGGAATAAGGGTGGGTAACTGGGGAGGGATCTCGGGGATAAATCTAATTTTCAGAATTTATATATATTATTTTATTAGATGCTTGTTTGATTGTTCAACAAATATATTTCTGAATAAAACAATTTTAAAAATTGCTTTGCACTGATTGTTGATGACTTTGAACATCTTAATATATATTTATAAATTCTCTATTAATTTATGTAATTTATAAATTCAAATAATTCATTAGTTAATATAATTTATTAATTTCCCTCTTTCAAGAAATTTCTGTTCAGAATTTCTGCCCATTTTTTGAGCTATCATATTTTGCCTATTTATTTGTAGGATTTCCTTTTTATATATTTTGGACTGTAATGCTTATTAGAGATGTATATTCCACCATATATTCCACCATCATTGTCTCCCAATCTGTAACTGTCATTCTCTGTTATGGTTTGATGTGAGGTATCCCCCAAAAGTTCATGTGTGTGATAGTGAAGAGGGTTTATAGGTGACATGATTGAGTTATGTGAACTTTAACCTAATCAGTGCATGAACACCCTGACAGGGAGTGGATGGAGGACGTGGGTTATTTTTTTTCCTTAACAAAACTTCTTTTTTTTTTTTTTTTTTAGGAAGAGGGCACAGGAGCTGGAGCAGCGGCTCAGAGGTTACTGTGCTTGCCTGGCATGCAAAAGTATGCGAGTTTAAATCCTAGCACCATGTATACAACAAGGTCTTGGGGCAACGAAAACCACATGAAAAACAAAATAAAAATTGTTTCCCTCTCTCTCTCTCACTGTCCCTCTCTCTTTAAAAAAAAGAAAGAAAGAAATGAAAGAAAGAGGGGACAGCAAGAGGGAGAGAGAGATAGAGAGAGAAGCAATTTTTATTTAGTTTTCCATGTGACTTTCACTCCTCGGACACTTAGTTGTGTACGTGGTGCTGGGGTTGGAACTGGTGTCCTTGTGCATGCCAGGCAAGCTCCGTAACCGCCAAGCCACCACTCCAGCCCAACCATTTTTATTTTTAAAACTAAATTTAGTTTATATATATTTTAGCATAATCAGTCTTCAACCATTTAATTTTTTACAAAAATTAAAGGTCTGTGGCTGCCTGACTCACTGAGCTGAGTAAATGCAAACCTTGTTCTCACAGTACAGGAATGGAAGGCTCCTTGATAGGTGCCTGGAACACAGGTCCTCCAGGATCTTGAAGTTTTACAAGGCACAGACCAACGAAGGGGAGGGACTGTGATAACCATGCGAGTCTCTCACTTGTTTGCAGCAGCACTGCTGTGTTGGAATGAATCTGGGTAGTGCTCATTTACCTGACAGAGGCTCTGAATCCTGAGCCCCTGTATTCTTCTGGTCCTGCCTGTCAAGCTTGTCATTTTACAGAAACTGGTTTTATCTAATACTCACTTCAGAGCAATTTATTATGGGCAAATCCCCTCCCCAGTATAACCTTTCCTTTCCTCTCCTTCTCCCTCCCCCTCCTCCCCCTTTTCACCACCTCCCCCCTAGTCTGTGAGGCTGCCCCCCATTTAATTGCTAATCCATGTTTGATGAGTCTGCTAAGCTTGTTCCTCTCTCACTCCTTCCTATATTGTACTCTAGCTTCCACATGTGAGAGAAAACGTTTGATCCTGGAGGTCTGGGTTTGGCTAATTTCATTCCGCAGAATTTTCACCATTTCCATTCATTTACCAGCAAAGACCATGCTTTCATTCTTTTTAATACCTGAGTAGAACTCCAAGGTATGTATGCATGTATGTACGTATGCGTGTGTGTGTGGTATGTGTGTGTTACAGTTTCTTGATCTATACACACAATGATGGGCATCTAGGTTGATTCCATAATTTAGCTATTATGAATTGTGCTGCTATAAGCACTGATGTAGCTGTGTTGAAGAACATATCTTCTCGGATACTACCCAGGAGTAGGATAGCTGGGTCATGTAGTGGTTCCATCCCTATTTTTTTTTTTTTTAAAGAAAGAGTGGACAGTAAGTGAGAGAGAGAGAGAGAAAGAAGGAATTTTTATTTAGTTTCTCGTGTGACTTTCATTCCTCGGATGCTCTGTTGTGTACGTGGTGCTGGGGTTCAAACTCACGTACTCGCGCATGCCAGGCAAGCGCCGTAACCACCAAGCTACCGCTCCAGCCCCATCCCTAATTTTTTGATGTGTCTCCATACTGCTTTCCAGAGTGACTGAACTAATTTGCAGTCCCACCAACAATGCATGAGAGTTCCTTTTCCCCCTCATCTTCTCCAGAACTTGTTTGTATTCTTGATCTTTGCCATTCTGACTGGAATGAAATGAAATCTTAATGAAACTTTCATTTGCATTTACCTGATTACTACAGATGTTGAAAATTTTTTCATGCATCCATTGGCCTTCTGCATTTCTTATGTTCAGAAGTTTCTGTTTAGCTCTTTTTCCCATTTATTGAGGGTTATTTGGTATTAAGACTTTTGAATTCTTTGTATCTCCTGGATAATAGACCCCTGTCAGAGGCATAGCTGGCCATGATTTTCTCCCATTCTGTAGGCTCTCTCTTCATGTTCTTAATTGATTCTTTCACTGTGCAGAAGCTTTTTAGTTTAATGGCATTACATTTACTGATTCTTGATTTTATTTCTTGTGCTTTTGGGGTCTTGTTAAGGAAGTCACTGCCAATTCCTATATGGTGAAGTGTTGACCCTATTTTCTCTTCAGTTGTAAGGTATCTGGTTTAATTCCTAGGTTTTTGATCTATTTTGATTTTCGTTTTGTGCAGGATATGGATCCAATTTCATTTTCTGCATACGGCTGTCCAGTTTTCCTAGCACTTTGCTCAAAAGGCTGTTTTTTCTCCAAGATATACTTTTGCCACCTTTGTCAAATATCAGATGGCTACAGATTTGTGGTTTTATCTCTGTATCTTCTACTCTGTTCCATTGGTCTCCCTGTCTACTTTGATACAACACCATGCTGTTTCTGTAACTACAGCTCCTAGTGCAGTTTCAGATCAGGTATTGTGATGCCTCCTGCTTCACTTTTCTTGCCAAGTATTGCTTTGGCTATTCTGTATTTTTTATTTTTCCAAATGAATCTAAGAATTGATTTTTTTCTGTATCTGTATCTGTAAATAATGTTACTGGTATTTTGATAGGGATTGCATTGAATCTGTGTAGTATTTTTGGCCAAACGGCCATTTTGACTATATTAATTCTGCCTATCCAAGAACATGGGCTTAGTCTTAGTCCATAGAACACCAGCTCCTTCTATGGGGCTCAAGGTGAGGCTGTACATCATGACTCCAGGAAGCAGGAAGCTCAAGGTATCATACCAGGAAGCAAAGCATAGAGCAAAACTCCATGCCAGGTGCAGAATATATTCCCCAAAGCATGCCCCCAGTGACCCACCTTCTCCAGCCACACCCCACCAGCCTACAGTTGAGTTAATCTCCTTATGCATATGGAGATTAACTTGCTGTTTGGGTCAAGGCTTTCACAGCCCAATCATTTCACCTCAACCTTCCTGAATGTTATCTTTTCTTTACAGCTAACGTAATAATTGTACATATTCATGAGGTACAATGTGACACCAATATATGTGTATATTGTGTTTTCTTAGTCTTCTAAGGTCTGGAGATATAATATTGGGTTATTCACTTGGTATCTTTTTATTTTTTTAATGTTGGCATTCAATACTATAAACTTCCTTCTTAAAATTGCCTTTATACTGTCCCAGAGATCTTGATATATTGTATGTCTCTTTTTATTTATTTCTAAAAAGTTTTCATTTTCCCTCTGATTTTTTATGACCTATTCCTCATTTAAAAGTGTATTATTTAATCTCTAAATGTTAAAATAATTTGTTTTTATCTTGTTATTTATTTATAATTTCATTCAATTGTACTCTGATAGGATGCAAGGAATTATCGCTATATCTTTTTGTATTTGCTAAAACTTCCTTTGTGTCCTAAAATATGAAATATGGTATATCTTATAGAAGATTCCATGTACAGCTGAGAAGAATGCAAATTCAGTTGTTGATGGATGGAACATTCTACAAATGTGTGCAAGGTGCATTTGACTTAGTATTTTGTCATTATACAGAATCTACTTCATTTATATCTAAATGACATACCTTTTTTTTTTTGGTGGGAGTGGGGAGAATATTCTTTTTTTTAATTTTTTTTTTATTTTATGACATACCTTTTGTTGAAAGAGATGTGTTGAAGTCACCCAATATTATTATATTGGAATCTCTTTGATTTTTTTATTGCACAGAGTTTGTTTTATGTATGTAAATGCAATAATGTTAGAGGAATAAATATCTACAATAAGTATATCCTGTTATTGGATGATTCACTTAGCAGTCTGAAGTCACCTTGATTTTCTCTTCTGATTAATTTTGACTAGAAATACACTTTGTCACATATGAGAGTAGCTACTCTTGTTTGCTTTCTGTTTCTATTTGCATCTTACAGATTTTCTATCCTTTTCCCAAGAACTTGTGGAGATCTTTACCTGTAAGGTCAATGGCTCATAAACTTATGCCTGCATCTTGCTGTTTTATCAATTCTGCCAATTTATTTTGATTAGAGAGTTTAGACCATTTGCCTTCATTGTTGTTATAGAGAGATGATTTCCATTTCCTGCCATTTTGGTTTATATCTGATACTTAATTCAGGCTTAATTCTCCTTTAATTGGCTATTCTTCAAGTCAGATTCATCCATTCAGTGGCACTAATATTGTTTTCACTTTTTCTTCAGGAAATATTTCACTGAGTATGTTTTGTGGTATTGGCTTAATGGTTATGGATTCTTTTTGTCTCTGCTTGTCATAGAAAGCTTTGATTTTATTTTCAGGTCTGAAGGATATTTTTGCTGGATATAGCAATTGTGTTTGGAACTCATTATCTTTCAGGGAGTCGTATATACTATTCCAAGCCCTCTTTGTTTTTAGGTTTTAGACTGAGAAATCCGTACACCTGTAATTGACTTACCTTTAAAAGTGATCTGCTGTGTATTTGTCTTGCAACTTTTAGTACCCTATCCTCTCTCTGTATATTAGACAATTTTATTATAATGTGTCTTGGAGAGGTTTTTCTTTTGTCTATTTGGAGTATTTGGAGTTCTACCTTTCTCTCATATTTGGATTTCCATCTCATTTGTAAGTTTTGAAAATTTTCTAATGTTACTTCATTGCAAAGGTTATGCATTCCTTTAGTTTGCATTTCAGAGTTGTCAACTATGCCAGTGATTCTTATACTTGGTCTCTTTCTGTTATCTCAGATTTCATGGATATTCTGGCCATGGTCTCTTAATAACTTACTGTCAAATTTATTTTCAAAACTGTACACTTTGTTTTTGAGGCCTGTGGTTCTATATTCAAAGTGGTCTAATCTGTTGTGAACTAGAATATTCAACTGAATTTTCAATTTATTGACATGTTCTTTCACTTCCTAAATATTCTCTCTTATTTCATTTCTTGGATCTTCTTTTAGTTCATTGAACATTTTAATCATCAAGCTCTATGTTCTTTTCCTGGCTTTTCCTCTATTGCAGGGATCATGGAGTCAGTTGTGTTGTGAGCTATTTGATGTGATTTGTTCCCTTCATTTCTAATATTGTTAGTATATCTACCCACCTTTTGAGATAACTATCTCTTCCATGTTTTGCACGGGCCGTATGGTAAGTTATTTTGGTGTTTCTTTACTATGTGCCTTGTTTTGGGCAAATGTTTTGGGTGTCGATATTTTCCCTCAATTTGAAGTGACCACTATGCCCTGTCTCTAACACCACACTGAGAGGATATACTAATCCCCAGTAGTTACAACCACTTCACACCAATGCCTTATGCTAATAAATCTTTGATGAAAACTTATTTACACTGTCTTTCAGCAGTCCAGTTATCTATTATTCTTGGTCAGGTTTTTAAAGTAGGGTGTTTTCTTTCTGTGGTTTCAGTGATTGTGTAGTTTGTTTATTGTCAGCCCTGACTAAAGTGGTCAAACTTTATAGGGGTGTCTGGGGAGTTTCACTCCCTTTTTGGATGGGCCATGCTGATACTCCCTTACCTCTTTCTGGGAGCCTCAGCTCATGTGCTGCAGGGGAAGACAGTGGAATGTGTCAGCCTCTTCTCTAGCTGTTTCTAGGCTTGGAAGAAATGACTCAGGGCTCCCTGGATTTGGACTAGTTTAAATTGGTCTCAGTCTCACCTCTCCCCTAATGTCATCCAGCTCCAAATCCCAGAGCTCAGATCACCTGTTTCAAGTGAAAGAGTTCTTTGCCTTCTCAACTTCGTAGGCTCAATTTTCAGGTGTTGAATTGCTGTTAATTAATTCTTGATGAGCTGCTATGATAGTATAACTTCCTCTCAACTGTCTTATTCTGTTCCCCAAAGGATAATCGACATGTATTTAAAAGACATTAGGGGCTGGAGCGGTGGCTCAGTGGTTTCAGCGCTTGCCTGGCGAGCATGAGGACCCAGGTTCAAACCCCAGCACCACGTACACAACTGAGTGTTAGAGCAACTAAGGCCATGTGAAAAACTAAATAATAAAGTTGTTTCTCTCTTTCTCTGTCTCTCTCACTGTCCCTCTCTCTTAAAAAAAAAAAGACATTAGAGGATATAGTTCTTTAAGAGTAAAGAAGTTGGGCTATGAAGGTGAACAGAAGGCTGGAGTATTCAAAAGGTGAAAGGATCGGAAGTGGAACCGATGTTGTACCTGAAAACCCCAACGTGGGAGGAAGAGATGAAGTAGGAGAGAATGAACAAGGTATTTTGGTATCAGAGTGAGGTGAGGAGAGTAAGAGTAATGAAGCAATCAGACAAGTAGAGTAGAACACCACCAACCTCCAATGTCAAACAAGAAATCTAAAAAAGCAGAAAATCAATATAAAAAGCAATGAACAACAAAAGCAAAATGAAAAATCACTACCTCTTAGAAAAACAGAACAAAATAATGAAAGATTAATAAAAGGGAATGAAATGATAAGAACCCCAGAAACACAGAC
Source organism: Aplodontia rufa (assembly GCA_004027875.1). Classification (NCBI taxonomy): domain Eukaryota; kingdom Metazoa; phylum Chordata; class Mammalia; order Rodentia; family Aplodontiidae; genus Aplodontia; species Aplodontia rufa. Next base: position 54,915 of record PVKS010006560.1, on the reverse strand, counting down.
CTATATGCATATACGCAAACCAATCAGCAAATACAGTGAGCACAGCAATTTTTAAAAAATAATAATAAAGAGAGAAAATTAAAAATGCTTATGTTTTCCCACAGAGGTACCTGAAACTGAGTATTTACATCCTGTTGCAGAGTCTCTATCTGTCCCTTACTTCTTGAGCTATGCCTCTCTTAGAGGAGAGTTGGGGCTGGGTGACACTAAATGCAACCACGTTCTGTGATCTTCTCACGACTTCACCTGGTGTAGTAGATTGGAAGTGTAGCTGGTTGAAATGGCTCTCAGCTTCTCTGCTTTCCAGTACAAAGGAGTGGAACTGGAAGTACTTTCTACTGAAATTTTGTCTGAACTTCTTAGATTGGTGCTCTTCCTGGTTGGAACTGATGATGCAGAGATCTAAGTGGGAATTTTCTGCTGCTGAGGTCAAGTTTGAAACTTTGAACCTTTGTTTGGGTATGTATTCTGATTAATTAACTCCTTGCACCCCTACGAGTGAGTGGATACTGATCTCAGCTCGGCATCTAGGTTTCTAACATCTCCCCGATTTCTACTCTGAAGGCTGAGTGACCCTTCTGGGTGGATGGTGCAGGGAAGATTTTCCTAGCCCACTTGCCACTCAGCTATGAATTTCCAAGTCTTGCCCCCAAATGTAATCATGCCTGTCTGATCAATCTCTTGCTCAGTCCTTTTCAGCTGGTCATTGACTCCACCGAGCTCAAAAGGAAATTGGGTTACACTCCCTGTCCCTAATGTAATCATGCCTGCCTGGACAATTTCCCCTTTCCTTTTACACTAGTCAGTCACACACCACTGGGCTCAAAGGGAGAGCGGGATGCACACTCCTCTGTACCTCTGTCTTCAGTGTGCCTGGATCAATGATTCTCTCATGATTTTCCAGGTGCACTTAGGACACGCAATAAGCACTGGCTGAGACAGAGTGGAAGCATTTGTAAAGGACTCAGAATTCCCTAGGAACAAGATTTGGCATAAATTCCTCACTTAGTTCTTCACTTAGAATTTGAGAAACACAAAACATATCTTGTGTGGCTGATTTTTCTGCTGTGCCTCTCTCCCTCTGTGTTGCCCTACCCTCTGGGGTGACACAGCCCCATTGCCACTTCTAGGCTCAGATGTTTCTTCATATTCTCCATTTACCACACCAGAATCTCTGAGCATCTCCAAATCTCTGACAGACCAATAATAGTTTATAAAGGTTTTCTTCAGACACCCACCTCATTACGAGGCCATCTTCCTGTCCTTCAGATTCCAAACAGCAGGGCGGGTCTACAGTGCCCCCTTCCTCTACTTCACCACCCTGTGCTCCCTCCGGAAACCCAGGCTTCTTAGGCAATTTTGTGGTGCTGCTTTCCATACACTTGTTTTCAAGACCTCTATGCCTTCTAAGTGTGTCTGTAGTGGAAAGCACACTGAAGAGTCTTGCTTTCTCTTCTATTCTATAAGTTGTTGCCTTTTAATTGAAGGGTTTAGAGTTTTAATATCGCCATTGTGAACAGATTCAGTTCTATTATGGAATTGTTTATTTTCCACTTATCCCTTTTGTTTTTGTATTGCTATTGTAGTTTCTGTTTTTTATTTCCTGGATTTTTTTTCTTTCTTTTTTTAAAAGAGAGAGGGACAGAAAGAGCGAGAAAGAGAGAATCAATTTCACTTAGTTTTTCGTGTGGCTTTCAATGCACCGATGTTTCATTGTCTAAGTGGTGCTGGGATTCGAACTTGTGTATTCGCGCATGCCAGGCAAGTGCTGTAACCACTGAGCAACTGCTCCAGCCCCTATTTCCTGGATTTTTAAAATTACTTTGAGTATATATTATAACTACTTTTCCCCTCCTTTTAATTTATCTATTTTTGGGCTATTTCTTTGTGCTGTGATCTAGTAGTTGCTCTAGGAACTAAGATGTACAAACCAACATTCCACATACACTTAGAGTTAATATTATGCCTCTTCATAGAACATCTAAAAACTAGAAAACTTTATAGATAACTTTTAACCCTCCCAATGAACTATATTATACTTGTCATGAGCTGGGTGTGGTGGTCCATCCCAGCAGCTACTCTGGAGGCTGAGGCAGGAGGATTGCTAGAGCCCATGAGTTTGAGACCAGCCTGACAACATGGTGAAACGCTGTCAACAAGAAACAAATAAAGCACATGGAAGGATGTGCATTGTGTATATTATATTTGTAATGTGTACTGTCTCTACATACACTGAAAATCTCATACATTACTGTCCAATCAAATAAGCATTGAAAGAAGTCATAAGTGTTTTTAAAATGTGCAAAGAAGACACCACTCAGACCTATTCATCCTCAATTATTCCTAAGGCTACAAGTTTCTGTCATGTAAATTCCCTTCAGCCTAAGGAGACTTTTTCTGCATGTCTTGTAGAACATATTTACTGATGAAGAATTCTCTAAGTTTTCTTTCATATTTTTATTTATTTATGAAAAACATTTTTTTATGAATTAGGATTGCATGTTGAAAATCATGTCTCTCAATACTTTTACAATATTAATTAAATTTCTGATTTCCATGGTTTCTGATGAGAATGTTACTGATTAAAACCATTATTCCTTATGTCTAAGTGCATTTTTTCCTACTTTTTCATTATGCTGTTTTTAAAGTTTGATTTAGGTGTATTTCAGCATGATCTTCTTTGATCTTATCCTATTTGATCATAGCTTCTTACTGGTAAGTTTCTTATTAACTATTTAAGTAGGTTTCTGCACAGTTTCTTTTATTGGGGGGCTCCAGTAACGCACACATTGCACTTTTCATATTGTCCTCCAGTTCTTGATAACCCCTCAGTTTTCCACATATTTTTGATTATTTCATATAAACATTTTTATCTTTCTACTTCAGATTAGATTTTCAAAATTTGTCTTTTAGGTTTATTCACTTTCTTTTCTGTGATGTTTGTTCTACTAGTGAGACTGTCTAGTAAATATTTTAGCTCAGATATTAGAACATCTAAGTTCTAATTTCCACTTGGCCATCTTAAAAATATAATTTCCAGTTCCTAGATGTGGCCTTGCGCATATTCGTTTTCTAGAGCATTGCTATAATTGCTATTTTAGTGCCTTATTTGATAAAAAAAAAAACAAATGGATCATCTCAGTGCTGTAATTATTCTTCACCCTGAAAAATGGTCACGTTTTTGTTGATGCTTTTTATGTGCTTTATGTAAGCTATGTTGCATAAATTCTGGGTCCAGTTATATCATTTCTGGAGTGTTAAGGTTTCATTTGCCAAGTAATTACTCTAGTTCAGTTCAGACTTCAATATTTCTCATTTTGCATAGTATTTTGAAGGTCTGTTCCATGCACCAAGTCTTTCCTCTACTTCTCTGGAGATGCCTCATTCCTATGTAAATCAGACATAAGTCTCAACCCTGTAGATTCACACACAGAATTAGAGGACCCTTCTCTCTGACTTGTTGTGCTTGGGGATTGCCTCATATATGATCTGTTCCAAAGGAGTCCCTTTCCCTTATACATTTGTCCAGAATAACTGCTTCTTCATAGATCTTTAGCTGTTTGTTTTATCAATGTTTCTGGCTTTCCCACTTTGTCCACTAGAGACAAAGTTATATTAAGACCCAGCAGGAGGCTCACCCACATTAACTTAATTCTTGTCGTTTTAACAGTTTCATATTTTGCCTATTTTGCTTTACTTTTCAGAGTAATCAGATAGTCCTTCTTCATATTTTTAAAGAATTTTTGATTATCAGCTGGAAAGGGGAACTGTGGTAGATATAATCCACCTTAGAGGAATTCCTCATACCATCTCATTCTTGCTCAGTTGCAAAATTTTTATTACTAATTACTTCTTTTTTTAAAAAAAAATCTTTTAAAAGATAACATCTACAGTAAAAAAAATCATTGTAATCCTTCACTCACTAAAGGAATAATAGCAATATTCAGAACAATTTTATGTCAAAAAATTAGAAATTGATTGAACTGGGGAAAAAATTCCTTTTAAATTCAACTTGCTAAACTTGACACAAAATAAAAGAAAAAAGGATCTGAATAAAATTTATTAAGGTTTTATTCAGAACTTTACCATAAAGACAACCCCAGATTCAGTTATTTTCATTAGTGAAATCTAACTTCTAATGAGAAATAGCATTTCATAAACTCTTTGATAAAGTAGAGGGAAAGGCAGTTCCGTGTAACTTTAATATAGAAACCTATTAAAGATGTGAGGAAAAATGCACTGTTTATCTCATACAAGACTTATCTCAGGTAAGAAATTAGTTGAACTTTTGAAAATCAATGAATATAATTTACCTTATCACCAAATTTTAAAAAGCATACCATATGATCACCTCACATTATATATAAAATATGTTTGACAAATTTTGATAGCCATTCAATGTTAAATTCCCAATATTTTAGTAAAAGAAGAGAATATCCTCAAATGGATAAAATTCTTCTACATGAAACAGTGAACATCAATACTTAAAATGTAAATACAAAATGTCTTTCCCTGAATTTAGGAAGAAGAACAATAAAATCTTTTACTACTACCACGTTGGTAATTAAGTTTTAATATGAATGTTGGGGGCATATTTACATCATAAGAACATAAGAGAGTCCTTTGCAACATTGGATTAAGTAATGTTTTCTTAAGACACAAAAAGTATGAAACATTAAAAACTCAATGAAAAATTGGGTTTTATTACAATCATATACTTTGGTCTGCAAAAAACATCATTAAAAAACAAAATAACCAGTCCCTGGAGGGGAAAAACACTCAAAATATATATTTCTTACAAAGAATATGTATCCAAAATGTGCAAATAATTCTTACAAGGAAAATGGTTTAATAAATAACATGGAAACTATTCCAACAGATATTTCACAAGGCATAAAAATAGTCATCAAACATATTAGTGAATTGTTTAATTCACTAATTTTAATTAGTCATCAAAATTATTAGTGAATTGTTTATTATTAGCTAACAATTTTAACCATTTTAACAATAGTGAACTAATGTGTTAGTTAACAATTTAAATTTGCAAGTTGAAGCTGTAGTTACCATCAGGCTACTCCACAGAATGGCCACTGGGCACCCTCCTTTCAATCTCTCCCTCTACACTTCTTGGATGTTACTTGCTCCTGCCCGTAGATCTCTTTGATTTTTGTGCATGTTCCTCTATCATAGAATTGTATTATATATTTTCAGTACTTGCCCAAAAATAATACGTATACTTTATCACATTTGATGAACAGTATCCAAAAGACTTCAGTTGGAGCATAGCAAGCATTATCAATTCCATTTCTGTTACTACTGAATGGATAAAAGATGTGAAGCTGTGTGGATGTCAACCTTCCTCGCCAGATGCCTAGTAGTAGGTCATATTTTCCAATCATAAGCCTCAGAGAGAAAACATGGGCAACAAAATATGTTGTGAAGGTTAAAGAAAAGTCTCCATCAAGAAAGGGGCCTCAAAAAGCATCTTCAAGTTCAAGTTACCTGTGAAAAACATACGTTTTACTCCTGGGACAAGTTCTTAGCCATTGCCTAACTTAAATTAGATCTGAATAAACGGGTATTTCCAAAAACATGAAATCTTTGCTCCTTAAATACTACACAGAGACATTCAGGCTTCTTAGAACTTTTGCAAAGAATTCTCAAAATTTCAGAAGTACTTTTCAAATATCTCAGTTTTCACAAATATGTATATGCTATCATGGAAACAAAGCTTCAACAGGCAAATGGAAAGAACAAAACATGGAACAGAGACTTTATTCAAGGATATTGCAATGAGGGAGCGAGACCAGAGTTCAACCTGAGCTTTTGAGAGTTGAAGTGACCTTGGTGGGAGGGATCATAGGCAGCTGTTTCCTAATTAGCAGCACCCAAAGGAAAAATAAACTTTCCTGTATCTTCATCACATATAAAGTGTTAAACTTAGAAATAAGGGCTCCCTAAAGCCAAGTTAGGCTACTACCTCCTTCAGAAACTGGGAGACAAGAGCATTATCTTCATTGACATCACATTTCAAAGAGGTGGGTCCCGGGTCCTTGAGAAAGACAGTCCTGGGTTATAAAACTAACAAGGCACTTTGAAAAGATTTATATCTCAGAGGAGCAGAGAAAGGTTTAACAATGACAGTTTTTCTAAAGAGGGAGCAGAGTCCTACATGGTTAAACCATCTAGATTCTATAAGGGACTGCTGAGAGGAGGGTCACCCAGGGCAGAAGCAGCCACCTCCAGGGCAGATGCAGGAAGTGCTAGGGCCGCCTTGGTCACCACCTTCTAATGCTTTCATGTTTTGGACATTCAGCCATTGCCTTAGCTGTGCCACAACACTGAGAAAATTATACTTAAGCAGAGTCCAGGTCCCTTGATTAAGAGAACTAAGCTGAATGTGGGTGATAATATACAATTTTCTTCTAATGCTTCAAGGCCAGAGCAAGGACAGAACAGCTTCAAGTGCCTTGCTACAGTTCTGCACATACATACTTTAATAGGGCTATTTTTTTCCTAATTGATCAGGGGGATGCCTTTCTTCCATTCAGTAGTAATGAAAATGGAATTGATAATGCTCGCTGTGCCCCAACGTTTCTTTCCCCTGCCGTTTGTCAAGTGTGATGTAGCATACATATTATTTGGGAGTAGGAGAGGTTGAATTTAATCAGTGCCTTTTGTTTTCTTGCTATTTGCTTTGATTGCTGCAGTTTAGCTGTTTGGTTCTGTTGAGTCATTATCTGTTCCTCCTCCTCCTCCCTTACTTCTCTTTGTTTCATTAGCATCTTTATTTTATAATTTCTTTATTGTTTGAGCTGTGGTGCTCAGTGTCTAAATAATTTTTGTTTCTAAAGTTTTTTTAAATCAGAAACTTTTACTTCCAGCTAGTTTGAATAAATCTGGCATAAACTTTGGAGTTGTAATCCCCTATATATCTGTGATAGAGTGGCTTACTGCTGAATGATGCGGATACTGATGTAAAATCACCTAATGCCCTCTTGGTAGGGTGCCCTGCACTGATTGTCCAGGGTGATGGTCTCACCATCCATACTGTTTGTAGGGTCACTTTGCTGCAATAGAAACAGAAGTTTCCCCACTTCTTGAATTTGTTCTGGTCTCATGACATGTTGGCCAACAGAATAAAGCCTGCGGCTTCGGTCAGTTCTAATCCTAGGAACTCTAGAGGAGGGCTGCTCCTTCCAAGAGAGGGAGTCTGGACCACACAGAGGAGAGGTGAGTATTCTACATCAAACAGCCCCTGCCAATTACCAAAGACTGTGAGTGCAGGTGCATAGAAAGGCTAGGTGGAGCCTGACCTCACCTGTCCACAGCAGCAGAGCCTCGTGACCAAACCGTAGACTCAGAGTGAAAACAAACACACTGGTCTCCTACCATTAAAACATTGCTGTTTATTGTACACAGTGGGCATTAAATAACTGGCACAGCAACTTCTTTTTCCATTATTGTGTACACTTTTCTCCACCCAATTGTTTCAGACATCTGTAGAATACCATACTATACATACCAAGGTACCAGGGTAAACACTAAAGCTTACCCAAATGTGAACTATTTCCGTCTCAGTTGACAAAGGCAAGTGAGAAACAGAAAAACTAGGCTACATTTACAATAGAATTAGGTGTGTTATATTATAAGATAAGCACAAAAGCCTTAGAGACTCCAATGGGGATATGTTGGGAACATGAGGCTCAGCTGGCTTGTAGAATTGGTGGTAAACAACTCTAAGGTGTCCAGCTGGCTTGTAATTAGCAAATTGCCTGACCGCATGACTAAGCTATTGACTAAGCTATTCAGCCACTCAGTTGTTACAATTGGGGAAAGGTGTTTGCATTGTACCCTATTGGCTATTGTAATGGATAAATAGAGTAGCAGCTAGTCAGGTAGAGCAAGCAGCCCAAGAAGGAAGCAGCCAAAGAAGAGAAAGCAGCCAGAGAAGAAGCAGCCAAAGAAACAGCAGTAGCCAGAGAAGAGCAAGAAAGCAAGCAGCTGTGTCCTGAAGGGAGAAAGCAGAGAAGACGCATAGAACCGGAGAGATCAGCAGAGACGTCAGAGATCAGCAGCAGTAGAAGATGCAGGTCCCGTGTTCCAGCCGCCGGCGTTCGCCCCCTTGTTCCCATCTCCTCAACCCTTCCTAACTCAGCCCCTCGGAGGACGGCCCAGCGTCAGGTCGTTCTGCCCGTTCCTCACTCTGGAGTGCAGCGGGGAGCGACTCCTTTCCCCATCCTTGCCCTAACTAGGCCCCTCGGAGGATGGCTCAGGCTTGCTGGGTCATTCTGCCCGTTCCTCGCTCTGGAGTGCAGCGGGGAGTGACTCCTCGCCCCATCCATGTCCTAACTCGGCCCCTTGGAGGACGGCCCACTAGGTCGTTCTGCCCGCTCCTCGCACAGGAACGCTGCGGGGAGCGACTCCTCTTCCCCGGTCCCCAGCCCTGTCCTGCCGGCGCCCGGTTCCCAGTGTCCTGCTGGCCCCCCGGGGAACGGCTAAGGTTCACTGAGGCCGTTCCACCCGCTTCCTGCTCCAGAACCCAGGGGGGAGCGACAGGGATATTTAACTCAGGGATCAAATTGTCCTTCTTACAGTGGTTAGTACATGTGGGAATCCTGAATTAGGATGTGTAGAAACTAAGTATGTTCAAAAGAGAAACAGAAAAATATTCCAGGAAACAGGAGGTTTTTTCCCCTCCAAATTATGGGAGAGCAAAGGATATAAGATAGATGGCAAATATTTTAAAAAGTAATGGCATATGTGATTTTGGCAAAGACAAGTCTAAAAATTTAAACAAAACAAACAACCAAACACACACACACAAAAAAAAAAACAACCTCCAAAACAAATTAGAATATAAATATCCTTGTGTTTTAAAAGTTTGATCTCCATCCTGAAAATTATAGAAACAAAAAATGAAGGTTAGTAAGAACAACTGTTGATGTGGTTATTATAAGAATTTCAGGAACGTTTTAAGAGCAGCCATGGAGTAAGAAAATGGGGGGGTAGGACCAGAAACAAGAGTAATATGGTAATCCAGGAGATAAATGAGGAGGGTTTGATATACCTCCAACTATGGATACAAGCAACAGAAAAGCAAAAGAACAAGAACAGAGACCCATACTAGTGTCCAGGAGGCATTTCATTTAAAGACAATGAGAAGTGGAAGGAAGGGAGAGGGGTTGGAAGAAAGAAACACGAAGGAGAGGGCAGGGGAGGGAGGAGAAAAGAGAAGAAAAAGGAAAGAAAAGAAAAACAATCTTCACTTAGCTATGTTGAAGAAAAAACAGAAATTGAGGCAGTAAGTGACATCAATTACATGACTAGGCATTTTGTGGGAACTTCCAGAATATTCTGAGGCAGTGGCTGCTTGAATGGCTGAGTGTAAATGGAGAGATAGAAACAACAATAAAGTGGAAACTTTGAACTCAGTGATATGTGGAGACTAAATTTATGCTGTAAACCTTGAATACATTTTGATTTTCATTGTTCAGAGTTTCTCAAAAAGAGACCCAAAAATGTCCACATCTAATTTTTTTTTGAGATGCAATTATCTTTTTCTATATTCCTTGAATTTCAGGGTCTCTTGTGACACTAAGCAAATCTTGAGCCTGTCCTTAAGAGAGTTTTATATCAATTTTCTCATTCCTGGAATCCTGAGACCAGGTGCATGTAACTAACTGGGCCTCCTGGAGGCTCGGAGAATATATAGAACAACAACAACAAAAATCCGTCCCTGCTGGTGGCCCCTGGACAATGAGCCCCAGCTGGTCAGGGCGCTGATCATAACACACCAGTTCACGACTTCTAGCTGACCCATAGCAAAATGCTCTTCCACAAAATTGTGAACTACATAAATGGCTGTTGTTCTGTCCCTTTAAATGTTGATAATTTTTCAAATGACAAAAGCCAACTAATGCTGTTTTCCTAAGAATATGGTTCTGGACCACCACGGCTTCCAATCAGAACAAATGTAATGCTATTGTTCTACATTCTGCAATAGTATCTGCATATTGAATTTTTAACACAGGAATAAAGAGCAAAGAAAATGAAACAGGGTGGAAGGAAAATGAAGACTTTCTACTGAACTAAACTAGGTAAGGATAAAATTGATAACCTTTATGGTTTGAACTCATAAGCTCATTTTACCCTCAATTTAGTTTTATGTCTTCAAAATGTTTAACTCAATTTTACAGATTTCATAAAAGAAATAATTTTCTTTTGAAATTTCAGAATTGCTTTTTGCTTCAATTAAACCTTGATGTCAGGACAACTAAAGCTGTCACCCAGTTGACTGTCCTGCAGATCTTGGCCAAGTGAATGCATTCTGCATTTTTTCTTTATCTGCCTTGGATGAATTATTCAATGATTTAGCTCACATTTCCAGGAACACAGATGGAAAATGGTTTAAAAACTGTGCCCTTTCATAGAGTGTTCTATTTTTCCTCATTAAGTGTCATTGTATCGTCAACCATTGCTTCTAACCAATCACAGGTGTGCCCTGATGGCTCATTATCAACCTAGGTTCTTACACTTTCCCATAATATTCTTATCTCTATACCAGAGTTTGCTACACCAGAAATACCTTTCCAATCCTCACATTTGGAATAATATTTTTATGCTCTTTCTCTGCCAAATGAAAAATATATATTTCTCTTGAGGGCTCAAGAGAAGTGTTTGATTTTTTTCTTGCTTTCTTTTCCACCTGACCCTTTTTCTTCTATTCTTCTCTTTCTTCATTTCTTCTTTCATTTTCCAGAACACTCAGTTATTGTTTGTATGTTGTTTTCAGCGTGACTTCCCATTCAATTTATGCTTTGACTCCTGTCTCTTTTTAATGCTGCATGTTTTGAGACCATAAAGCCTTTTTTTCCCCTAAATTAAAATTTACAGAGAAGAGATTTTGCACTTTATATTTAATCCAGATCGTGTCATGTTGTTAAGAAAGAAGTCAAATAACCTAAATTATTTCTATTACCTATCTGTAAAAAAGTTAATAACCAGGGCTGAAGTAGTGGCTCAGCGATTTTGGCATTTACCTCACATGTGCAGGGACAAGGGTTCAACATAACAAAGTGTTGGAGCAACAAAAGCCAAATGAAGAACTAAATGAAAATTGGTTCTCTCTCTCTCTCTCTCTCTCTCTCTCTCTCTCTCCCCGTCTCTTTCTCTCTGTAAAAAAAAAGTTAATAACCCTATTTTAGAATAAGAATCTAATTCTGTACATGTAACAAAAATATTTGTGACACTGGTGGTACTTTAAAACATTATGGAATTGTGTAGAGATGTCAAAAGCATAAGACAAACAATAAATTCCTAAAATGATTTGAAGAAGAGAAAGGCTTTCCTTGGATTTAAAATGTTAAATGGTCATTGAAGGGTTATAAAAATTAATAATTTTTAAAAAGGAAACTTTTCTAAGATGAAGTTTTTCAAATATTGGAGTTCCTAAAGGATATTTCTGGGTCTTTGAATACTTAAAGTTGAAGCTTCTGCATTTCCACAACCAATTTAGCTCATTCATTCCAAGCGAGAAACTCATTTGTCTGAACTGCACACCTATCCACCTGCCCACCTGCCTGCCAGCATACAGGCAGGCAAACGCATTCCTCAGTAAGTCACAGCAAAGGCTTCTCTTTTTCATTGTGGCACTTTAACTGTCATCAAAGAAAAGTTGTCTTTAAAAAGAAAATATGTCTAATTCCACATTCACAGCTTTTGAATGATTTTGCATCTCTCTCTTTTTTTATTTTTTATTTTTGAACAACCTTACAAGATTTTAACAAAATAATATAAAATGTGTATATATTCTGGATATTGCAATTATCCCCAGGAGTGCCCCCCCAATTACTCTCCCTTATCCCACCCTTCCCCTTCCCACTATATCTCTAAAAAAAAGTATTAGTTTGTAAAGCTTTACATCTTATCTGGATTTAACTCATGTTTCTAGACCAACTTTCTCATTATCCAGGGTCTAGTCCCCACCTCCACAGATGAGTGGAGACAATTGACCCTTAGATCTCTGGGTTAAGCTGATTTTATTCAGCATGATCTCTTCCATAGCCATCCATTTACCTTCAAAGGCTGCAATATCATTGTTTATAATTGCTGTGTAATATTCCATGGTATAAATGTACCACAGTTTTTGGATCCATTCTTCCAGTGAGGGACATCTGGGTTGTTTCCATAGCCTAGCAATAGTAAATTGTGCTGCTGTGAACATAGATATTGCTGTGTCACTGTAATGTGCTGATTCTAAGTCTCCTGGAAAGATTCCCAGGAGTGGAATAGCAGGGTCATATGGTGGACTCATCCCTAATTTTTTGAGGATTCTCCATATTGCTTTCCAGAGGGGCTGTACCAGTCTGCAGCTCCACCAACAGTGTGTTAGTGTGCCTATCTCTCCACAGCCCCTCCAGCATCTATTATTGTTTATTTTCTTCATCTTTGCCATTCTGACTAGTGTAAGGTGATATCTTAATGTGGTTTTCATTTGCATGCATTTCTCTGATTACTAGTGATTTAGAGCACTTTCTCATGTATTCATTGGCTTGATCAATGTCCTCTGGTGAGAAGTCTCTATTTAGCTCTTTGGCCCATTTATAAATTGGGCTGTTGGTGTTTTTGTAGCTGACATTTTTGAGGATTTTATAGATTCTGGATATGAGACCCTTGTCTGAGGAATCATAGTCCATGATGCTCTCCATTTCTGTAGGAAACCTCTTGACTCTTTTGGATCTCTTTTTAAGCCATATTTTTTTTACTTCTTGAGCTTGCCATCTATCTTATCCAAGAAAGCATTGAGTATTACCTACAGTACAAAGTAATATATAATTAAAATAGAGGTTTCATAGACAAAAAGATTGCGTTTGGTTAGGCCCATTCACTATTTTTTCTCTGCTGTGTTTTTGTTTGTTTGTTTATTTTTTGTTTGTTTGTTTTTAGTATGTTTTTGTTTTCGTTTTTTCCCTGTGCTCTTTGGTCACTGCTAAAGACGTAATGAGGAAATTATAAGGAAAAAACTCATTGCTCCATGAAAGTACATGTCATAGAGTGGAATTAAGATTTCAGCCCTTTCTGGTGGCTGCGCTACCTTGGGTGTTGTTATTGAATGTGGCACATTTTGTTTCCCAGCCGCAGCAATGACCTTGGTTAGGTGATAGAACCAGTAGGTTTGCATTTCCTCTTCGTGGTCTCCAGAGGGCAGCGTTCATTGCCCCAACACTACAGGCGTCTAGCAATAGCTACCCACCCATACATGCATCCACCTACTTACCTCCTACCTCGCCACTGAATTTACACCCGTTCCTCTCTTTAGGGCCTAGTAATCCCCACTGGCAAAGATTTATGTATAAGGAACACTGAAATAGATTGTGGTTTTAAAAAGTTATTAGATATTTTCTTTGTATTTCTTTTTCTTTTTTTTTTTTAAACAGAGAGAGAGGGAGAGTGAGAGAAAGAGAAAATCAATTTTATTCATTTTTTCATCTGATTTTCATTGCTCCAATATTTCATTGTATATTTGGGGTTGGGGTTCCAACCCAGGTCTGTGCACATGCCAGGCAAGTGCGATACTGCTGAGCCACCACTCCGGCCCCTTTCTTTGTATTTTTCTGAAAGAACAAATACCATGTGGCCAACTAAGCAAAATACTTCTTTCGAACCTTTCAATAATAGCAAAAATTGAATAGAATTATTTTATTTTATTTATTTTATTAGATTATAATTTATTTTATTATAATTATAATTATATTATATTATATTTTATATTTTATTTTATTTTACTTTATATTTTATTTTATATTTATTTTATTTTATAATAAATTATAATTATAATTTATTTTATTAGATTTTTAAAATAAACATCTTTCCAATAGATGCTGGAAATTGCCTCATTCTCTACAAAATTAAGAAGAGACATCTAGAAAATGGAAAATGTCTTTCACCAGGATAACAAGTTCTCCAAGAATAGAGAGGTGTCCTGGCAGATCCTGGTTGGCCCTCAGGCTCCCTGGCATGTGGCAGAGGGCTTTCTTTTGCATTTCCTGGCTTACATTTTTAATATCAAGACTAACAGGTATCATGTATAAGCTGCTGGTATTATTCTAACTGTTGGGGGGATGTGTGGGGAGATAAACCTAAGTTATTCAGCTAACAAAACTTTCAACAACCATCAGAATGACCATTTCACAGAGATTATTTCAGTTATTGTAGAGAAAAGAACCTTGAATTGAACATTTAAAAGTTGAAGCAACTGGGAAGATTCTGGTTACAGGGAGAACAGAGACAATGAATGAGGACCATGGAGAAGGTAAAATGGCATGTTATGAATAATTACACATAAGATGCAGCAACTACATGTGTTTCTCCCTCAAAGTTAAAGTGCAGTTGTGACTAATGTTTAAAAATGCAAGAAATGAAAAACACATTATTTTGATATGCTCGCCTGCTCCCATTTGTTTCTGATGATTAGTCACACAAACTACTTTTAACAAGAATATCAGACTTTTTAATGTAGGGTAACCCAAGTTGCTAAAATCCACTTGCAAGAAAATTAACACTGTGGAGATAGAGAGTGCAGAATGATTGAAAGATGTTCTTAGAAACTTGTGACATTTTTCTTTTCATTCTTAATGAGTAAGAATGAAGCTACATCTATTGGGCTTTCCTTTAAGATGAGCACTGTAATTTACATGCAAAATAAATTCAGGTGGAGCTATTTGGGGAGCCTAGGTGTAACAGAATCGCCATTCATCAGAGATTATTACTCTAGCAGCTCCCTAGGAGAGGCATAAATTTGCCCTGAAATAACACTTTGCATAGTAACAGCACTGAGCTGTCTCTGCCCTCCTTGCAGACTGCACACCTGCTCAGAGGGACCTTCCTACAGAGCCCATCAAGCCAACCTGCTCACTCAGATAGCAATCCCAGCCCTTAGTTAGGAGCTACTGCAGCCATCATAGAAACATCACATCACCCACTAACATGTTGTCTTTGGAGCATGGGGAAGACAGGTCTGTTTTATTTGAAACCCTTAATATTTTAAGAAGGAAGGAATAGTTTCATAGGTAGATATCAAATATTAGAGTCAAACCATCTCAGGCAAAAATCTCAATAACTTGGATGATTTATTAGCTCTGAAGAGCAATGCCTTCATCTCCAAATTAGAAATAATAAAGCCCAGCTAGGTTATTGTGGAGATTATAATGGCTTCAGGCAGAGTCTAGAACAGTATCGAGTAGATGTCAAGAATTCCTTCCTGTGATGGAGTCTGGAAGCCTCTTGCAGAACAATCCCACCGCACACCCCATGTTCTGAGCGGAGGCACTGATGATTCCTGCCATGGGTCCCTGCCACATTTAAGAGTTGTTTTAACTAATGCACTCTGGTTACTAAAAGCTGATTGAAATGTGTGGGGATTCTGGCCAAGGGACCGTGAAGAGCTACGTGATTGTAGATGGGGTCACTCCTCGCGCTTATTTAGCACCAAGTTCCAAAGAGCACCTTTTTAGCAAATCTGTTCTTGAGTACTTGTAAGGAAACTTTAGTGGAGATAACACTTTGAAAGTGGGGGCCGGCCTGCTCATTCTGCTGCACTGTTTTAGTGAACTGCATTGCTAAGCCTCTGCACCTACATCCATATACAGCTCCACTGTCATTTTGTCTTTTGGAAGAGTGGTATGAGGCGCATGCTCATTTACCAAGCCTACACTAATAGTTGGTAAATGTAGTTTTACTAAAACTTAAATGAAAAGCTAAATTCAGCAATTTAATGCAAATGATGAGCCACCGATTATTTTAAGGGTCTCAGAGCCCCTTTCCGTTATAAATTGCTGTTTGCGGATAAGAACAATCAATCATCTTCACTACAAAGCCTCTTATTATGTAAAATGGTTTTAATCATTAAAAGTGTTTGGAGTTTCAGAAAGTCATCACAAAAAATACCTAACAATATATTCGAAGCCAGCTGCAAAGAGTTCCAACTTTATCTGTTCCAAAGAGAAAATATGACTAAAAATTTTTTGGTGGATGAGTATCAGTAGGTCTCCATGGCATGTTTTATTTTCACTAGGGACAGGCATATGGCTGAGCAGAAAAAGAACCAACTGATTTGATTAGAAGTTACGTTTTCAGAGAAAGCCATAAATAGACATCCTATAGAGAAACACGGCAAGACTTTTCAAGGCACTATAATGTATAACACATTATGTATGTAGTTATATACACACAGCTACATGTGAATGCAGCCTGTATAAAGGACCTCTCATGAAGGAAAAATTAAAATTTTAAAGTAATATTTGACTTCCCTATCAGAGCACCTCCCTTAAAGAGCAATTGTTTCCTTTGTAAAATATCTTTAATTTTCATCCATCACCTAAAAACCCCCACAAATCAGCAATGAACAGGATCATCATAAACACAATTTTAAAATAAGACAGCATAAACTACCTAAAGACAATGCCTTATCCTAGGAAAATCCAGTATATACATTTTCTAGGATTAGTGTTAGCTCTGTATGAATTCATTGATTCAAGAGATGATTTTTAAATTATTTAATATTCTCTGCAGTCTGCACATTCAGTCACTGGGGTCAAAATTGCCAATGTGAATTCACCAGATTGCCATAGTTTATACTAAATTATGAAGCTATAAAAGGTAAGTTTGACTCAAGTAAACAGGCAGAACAACAAAAACCTCTTCTTCAAATGAGAAAGGAGTTCAAATGGGAAGAATAAAAATGTCAGGGGGACATTAGGATCCACCAGATTCCAAGCTCCTGGTGAGGAGCCACAGAGCAGTCCCCTCCCGCAGCCCCTGTTGATGGACAGCCAAGAAGAGGATGCTCTTTTGAGTGCCAAAAGTACGACAGAGAACAAAAGTCAAAGTCCACAGGGACAGGCTCTAATGAGGACTGGCGATGGATGAAGAATCAATGGTGTCCTATAGCAGTGCACAGCGGTAAGAGCTATGAGGAAAAAAAACGTAAGCATCAGGAAGGTAAAGAGAACAGAGAATCAGCCCTGTTAGGCAGCATGGACAGGGAAAACCTCCTAAAGGTGAACTCACACCAAACAGTTAAACACAGTGGGAGAAGCAGCTTAGTAAACATGAGGAGCATTCTGAGTTCATCATGGGCATTTGAGAGCCCCAGTGAGGACATAACCAGTTCTTCCACAGAGCCTCAAGACCACTGGGGCTAGCATGGCTGAGGGAAGGATAATAGAAATGAGGCAGAAGGGAAATAAATGGGCAGCTTGTGTAGGAATTGGATTTCGTTTGTGGAGTTTTGGCAAAAGAGCTGAAGGATCTGACATGTTATTAAAGATCACTGTGACTGAAATGGTTTAAAGCTGAAGAGAGACAAGTCAGCAGAGATGTTCCGTTTTCTTCAGCCAAGTTCAATTACAGAGGTGTGTGGAGTAGGCTGATAGATTTAGTTAGGCTTGGGATTTTGCCAGGCTCAGGAGGATAAGGGCAAGAGAGCTGTTAAGAGTACATTTTTTACAACTGCAGTGAAATTTGCATGACATAAAATGCACCATTTTAATCCTTTTATGTGTAGAGTTCAGGGGCATTAAATGTATTCACTTAATGTGACCTCACTCCTGACAATCCCCAGAACTTTGTCATCTTCCCAAACTGAATCTGTACCCATTTAAAAAAAACTCCCATTTTTCCCTTTTCTCCAACCCCTTCCAAACACCATTTCTGACTCTGAATTTGCCTGATTCATGGCTCGTTTAAGGGGAATTATATGATAATTTTCCTCTTGCGTCTGACTTCTTTCACTTAGCACAATAGCTTCAAGGTGCATCTATGTGTTAGCATGTGCCAGCATTTCATTCCTTTTCAGGCTGAATAATACTGCATGCGATGTGTATACCTCAGTTCATACTTCCATTCATCCAGTGATGAAGAGTTTGGTCATATTCATCTTTTGGCTGTGTTAATAATACTGATATGAAAATTACTATATAAACATCTACTTCAGTCCCTGCTTTCTCTTCTCTATATATTCTCAGAAGAGAAATTGATGATCACATGATGATTCTGTGATTAAGCTTTGAACAATTTCTACTTTTCCACAGTGGCAACACCATTTTACAATTTCCATCCCCAGTGCACAAGGCCTCTCTTTCTCTACAGCCTTACCCACACTTATCATTTTCTGTTTTTACTTTTTATTTTTTTCATACATTGGCAACCTCTTTAATATCTAGAAATTAGATATCATAAAATTAGGACTCTTTGTCCAGTAAATATGCAATATATACAGTACAGCAAAGCTAAATGAAATGCACATTACAGGGCAACAAAGCAACCGGTAAACTGAGATTTTTCTAGCACACTGTAACAAATACCTTTTACAACTTCTTCCCTCACACCTCCCTCAACCCAATGAACAAGTATAGACAGTGCACTGTTCAGAGATTTCGGTTTTCTTTTTCTTTTTTATAATAGCAATTCGAATGTGTATGAAGTAGTTTTCATGGTGGTTTTGATTTGCATTTCCCTGATGATTAATAACATTGGGCCTCTTTTCAAGTATTTATTGGACATTTACATATATTCTTTGGAAAGGAGTCTATTCAAACACTTTGCTCATTTTTAAATCAAGTTGGTTTATGTTTATTGCTGTTTTTTAGGTGTAGTTTTCATATATTCTGAGTATTAATCTCATTAGATATATGATATTTCACCCAGTTCATAGTGTCCTTCAATGCGCAAAAGTTTTAAATTTTGATATCTTATTTATTTTTCCTTTGTTGACTGTGCTTTTCTTGTCATATCTAAGAAATTACTTCCAAACACAATGCCATGAAGCTTCCTTGTTTTTTTTTTTTAATTTTAAGAGTTTTACAATTTTAGCGCTCATTTTTAGGTATTTCATTCATTCTGTTAATTTCCTGAATATGGTGTGGGAAAAAAGACTCTCCACTTGCGTATAAATATTCAATTTTCCCAGCACTATTTGTTGGAAAGACTGTCATTTTCCAACTGAGTGGTCTTGACACCCTTGCGGAAAATAATCTGACTATAAACATAAGGGGGTATATTGGGCTATATATTCTATTCCATTGTCTACACATCTATCTTTATAACAGTACTACATTGCTTTGCTGATTATAGACTTGTAGGAAGCTTTGAAATCAGGAAGTGTCAGACCCCAGCTGTTTTCAAGACTATTTTGGCTATCTGGAGTTCCTTGAGATTCCATATGAACTTTAGGATGATTTTTATATTTCTACAGTAAAATGTTGGGATTCTGCTAGGAGGTGCACTGAATATTTATTATTTATTGGGTAGAACTGATATTTTGATGGAATTAAGTATTTAAATGTATGAACATAAATACTTGTGCCTTCTTTAATTTATTTTAATAATATTTATAATTTTCAATGTTTATTCCTAAACATTTTATTATTTTTAATGTCAATGTAAATCAAGTTATTTTCTTAATTTTCTCTTGAAATTGTCCATTGTTAGTGTACAGAGCAACTGATTTTTATGTATTGATTTTGTATCCCACAACCTCACAGAATTTATTAGTTCTAAAAGATTTTTCTTAAAGAATCTTTAGGTTTTTCCATATAAAGAATCATGTCATGCACCAAAAGACTTACTTTTACTTTTTCCTCTCTTTTTTACTTCTTTTTTCTTGCCTAATTGCTATGGCTAGAATTGACGATGTTAAATGGAATAGAAGTGGTACCCTTTCCTCTTTCCTGATCTTAAAGACAAAGCTTTTAGTTTTTTCAACATTGAGTATGATGTTAACTGTGTGGTTTTCCTATATGAACTTTATTAGCTTCCTTCTATCCTTTGTTTAGTGTTATCATGAAAGGGTGTTGAATTTTGCCAAATGCATTCTCTGCATCAATTGAGATCATCATGTGGTATTTTTTCTCATTCTATTGATGTAATATACTACATTGATTTTCATATGTTGAATCTCCTTATATTCCAGGAATAATGTATAATATTTTTAATATGTTTTTTAATTTAGTGTTCTTCTATTTTTTGAGGATTTTGCATGAAAATTCATCAAGGATATTGGTCTGTAGTGTCCTTCTAATGTTTTTGTGTTTTTTCACTGGTTTCATAGAATGAATTAGGGAGTGTTACCCCTTCTTCTAGTTTTTGAAAGGGTTTTGGAAAGACAGGTATTAGTTGTTCTTCACACGATTGCTGGAATGGACCAGTGAAAATATCTGATCTTGGGTTTAATTGTGTTGATAACTTCTGAGCTCTGATTCAAATTCTTTACTTATTATATTTCTATCTAATTTCTATTTTCTTCTGAGTCATTTTTATAGTAATTTTTTGTGTTTTAGGTTTTTGCCCATTTTATCTGTTACCTTACTTGTTGGCATCTAATTGTTCATAGTACTCACTTATAGTCCTTTTTATTTCTGTAAAATTATTAGCAATATCTCCACTTTAATTTCTGATTTTAGTTATCTGAGTCGTAGCTTTGTTTTTCTTAGTTAATCTAGCTAAAGTCAGTAAATTTTACTGATCTTTTCAAAGAGTCAACTCTTGGTTTCATTGATTTTCTCTATTGTTTTTCTCTTTCCTATTTTAATTACCACAGTTGTAACTTTTATAATTTATTGCCTATGGCTAATTTTTCTTTTTCTATTAAGGTTTAAAGGTAGGCTGTTTATTTGAGATCTTTCCCCCTTTTTAATGTAAGCACTTACAGTTATAAATTTCCCTCAATATTGCTTTTGATGCATTTCATAAGTTTTAGTATATAGTTTTTCATTTTATTTGTGTCAAGACATTTTCTAATTTAACATTCTACTTCTTCTTTGCCTTATCATTTAAGACTGAGTTATTTAATTTTTACATATTTCTTAATATTTTAAGTGTTTCTTCCACTATTGGCATTTAGTTTTATTCCATTGTTATTGGGAAAGATCCTGTATGGAATTTCAATTTTTTAAAAAAATGTTAGGCCTTTTTTGGTGGTTAGCCATGAGGCTTACTTTACAGAATGTTCCATACATTCATTTTGTTGTGTAGGTGAAGTATTCTGTGCACATTTGTTAGGTCCAATTGGTCAATAGTGCTTAGTTCTCTATTCTTTATTGATTTTCTGTCTGATTTTTCTTTTAGCTCTTGTATTATGGACTGTACAATATAAGTTGAGAGAAGGTAAATTAAAATATGGGAGCGATAAAAGGAAAAATAATCCTGGAATGATGAAAGAATAATTAGAATCTAATTATTAGAGTAAAGAAAGGAAAAAAGAGCAAACCATGGTTGAAAAAAAGACAACTGGAAATGAAATCATGCTGTGTTGTAAGTACTGCTCAAGTGTAGATTGTAACCATGTGAGCCAAAAGACGAGGCAAGCAGGATGACAATGTGGACCGAGTGAGACCATCACTGCAGATCCTTCATATTGGACAGATGGTCTAAACTGCCATGGAATTCCTGAGAATAAGGACTACAGGTATGGTGGGAATAAACATGTCAACAACATGATATCTTCTAGGGAACAAGGAGACTGTCAAGGAAGAAAGTGGATTATTGTGTCAAGATTGAGAAATATAGGGAGAAAGCTGATTTCAAAGGCTTCAAGGGAACTTGTTAAGGAACAATCTAGAAATAACAACCAGAAGCCCCAATCCAAGGACTCATCACAGAAGAAGTGAGTGAGAGAAAATTGGTATTATTGGAGAGGGCTGTAAGACCAATTATATCCCTAGAAAAGAAATCAGTTTCAATTATAAGAACTTCTGTCAAAGAGATTGAAAAAAATAAAAGATGGTGCTAATGAGTTGACTGAATTGCAAAGTATATTGTAGGAGGCTTTAAATGTGCCAGTGAGGTGGTGAGATAGGAACAAATGAACGGATGCACATATGGGTTAGAACACCATCTGGGGTAGGGTGGGAATCAGGAGGAAGATATGGAACATACTGTGCCTCTGGTTGAGCAGAGGCAAGAGGAAGGTAGGGTGTACCGGCCTTGCAATAGTGCATGCACGTAATCATGTCTCACACAGCCTTCTGTGGGATCACTGGTCTGTAGTTTTCCATAATTATAAGAATGGAATGTCTACTTCATATCAGGGTAACACAGGACTGTAAAGATAATGATGGCACATTTGCACTGGCAAGGGTAGTCTCCCTAGAAGCAGGTAAATCTTATGCATCTCCCTTTTAAATTATGTTCTGTGATGAGCTTGGTAAGACAGACTCATGAAAAGAATAATTGAGTCAAAGTATATAAGCATGTTTTAAACTGTGACTATTTCTAAAAATGATATCTTTTTAAAATATTATGTAATATAGCTAGCACCAAAAAAAAATGGGGAAAAGAACATAAATTTTACCACTCAAAAAATAAAGACCTTAAGTAAAATATAACTTTAGAAGAGGTGTCTAAGTATTTGCAAACAGAAAAAGAATTAGAGCATATTTTTTTAAAAAAATTATTGTGATAGTTCAGTCCAGCACAGTGCTCAAACCAGTAATTCCTGCAATTCAGGAGACTGAGGCAGGAGGATCATGAAATTGATGCCAGTCTCAGAAATTTTAGCAAGCCCTGAGCAACTTAGTGAGACCCTGTCTCAAAATTAAAAAAAAAAAATTGAAGGTCTTGGGAGGTAGCTCAGTGGTAGAAAAAAAAGAAAGAAAAAAGTGTTATTTGGTTTTATTGTACAATTTAAAATCTGAATTTTGCCTCACTAAATTTAAAATCAAATAAAATAAAGGAAGTTAGAAGTTTTGATAAATATCTTTACACAGAAAATAAATTATCTCCTCAAAAATTCCACAAAGAAAAATGATTAACACAAACATTAAGACATTGAATTTACTATTTTTAACAGCACGTGTGAATTTTAGGCACCATTTAATCTTCACCACGAATGGTATTTAAGTGAAAAAGAACAATAGCTTATGCAATTTTGAATAATTTCACAGCAGTACAAAACATCTGCTCCCATTAAGCATCCCAATGATATTCAAAATATTGATTTTATGGTGTGTTCTGTATATTCATTCTGTCTTGGCTGAGCAGGATTGGCCCATCTGTAAAATTTTAGTGACTTATTATTTATACTCTTAATATGAAAATATAGTCTAGAAAATTGGAGTCATTTTCTTCTTCCCAGTTTCTCCTATAGCATTTTGTTTAAGAGTTTGAAGTTGGGAATGAAATGGATTTGTGTTCAAAGACTAACTCCATGAGAACTCAATCTTTAAAAGTGCAGTCAGGGGACTGGAGTGGTGGCTCAGTGGTTCCAGCACTTGCCTGGCATGTGCGAGGATGTGAGTTCGAACCCCAGCACCACACATGCAGTGAAGAGTCGGAGCAATGAAAGCCACAAGAAAAAATAAATAAATAAATTCTCTCTCCCTCTCTCTCACTGTCCCTCGCTCTTAAAAAAAAAAAAAGTTCAGTCAGTAAAATGGTGATAGTCATAGCTAATTCATGAATCTGCAGTGTGAACTGAATGGGACACTTCACGTAAAACAGCCCTATGCCTTACAATTGAAGTTAACAGTTATCATGATTGTCTCATAGATGGAAAGAAGTAATATCAAGGTCAACGTCACTTATCTCTGGGTCACCAAGGAAAAGATCACAGAGATAACATCGGGAAACAAAATGAAGAATGAAAGTAAATCAAATGAGAAATGAGAAAGCAACAGATAAAAAAGAGGAACCACAACAACAAAATGTGGGTGCACAATTTAAAAACCAAGGTACTTTCTAAAATTAAACTATTTGTTGTTCTGTTTTTAAATCAAAGCTAAATTGCATAAATCCTAAATGTTGAGTTTGGTGGTTTTTAAATATGTATGTGCTTCCATGACCACCATATAAATCAGAATATAAGCCACACTCAGCCACCTGGAAGGCACTAAGCTGGGTCACCCCAGTCAGTAACCAAGGTAATCACTAGCTTGACCCCTGCCCTCAATGTCATATTAATGAAATAATAACCTTATGCACTCTTTTGTGTCTGTTTTCTTCCATTCCACAAAGTACCTGAGAATTATTTGTATTATTATTTGTGAATTATTCATATTATTATTTGTCTTTTTCCCCCATTGCTGAAAAGGATTCTATTATATAAATATCCTACAATTTATTTGTCATGTTGATGGACCTTTAGATTGTTTCCATTGTAGAGCATGCATAGAATAAAGCTTCTATTGTTAGATTTGCATCTATGTCTTTTAAGAGAAAGAAACCCTTGTTTTGTACCCACCTAGGAAAGGAAGTGCTGTGTTACAGAGAATCTGCATGTTTAGCTTGAGCTAGATTTTGTCAAACAATTTCACAAATAGTTGAAATAATCTACCCTCCTGCCTTGAGTATCAGAGCTACGTTTGTGTCCCACCTTGCCAACACATGATACTGGTCATTGTTTGATTTTGAGCTGACACAATAGGAGTTTAATGATATGTTATTTTGATTTTCATTTGCAATTTCATGATACCTACTGAAGTTGGACATCATTGTATATGTATTTGGGTTTTTTAGATAGCTTTTCTGGGGGAATTTTTGAAGCACTGTGTCTACTTGTAAAAAAAAACTGGATTTCATATTCGTTTATATACTTGCTAAATCTGTCATGTGAATGATCTATCATGATATAATATCAGAATCAGGGTCTACATTGTTACAGATATTCTTTTGATACACTACCATTGATTCAGTTGAAGGGGGTACCATTGCTAAATAAGAGGGGTAAGGTTTCTGGGCTCTTTTTCTAATACATTTGATGATTTGTCTATTCTTATGCAATATCACACTGTATTTTTGTAACTTTATACTATTCTTCAAGATTACCTAGACTTTCTAGATCTCTGGGATTTTGACATTGATTTTAGAATTAGCCAAATATATTTCCCAAATCATTCTGTCCCTCTGTAACATTGAAAATTGTAAACCACTCTGCAAACTTCCTAAGTACTATATAAGTCCCTTAATATATGTTTTGAACCTGTTTTCTGGCTTTACTTTCCAGTTACTTCTCTTCATTAACCTCTCTCTGTCCCTGATGTCTTTATTTAAATCCCCTGCATCTGCCATTGACAGCTGCGTCCCCAGCTGGAATGCCCTTTTAAGTCCTTCCTGTACATCTAAGACTGATTTGTTTCTGAAGTTTCTGTTTCCACGTTCAAATCCCACACTCGTGGAGCAGCTTTCTCCCTCCCTCTAGCCCACGTTAAACTCCATCATCTGATCTCCCACTGTAGTTGTTTCTTGAACCAAAAAATATTTTGGACTAATCACTTATAGCCTTATATTTTTAGATATTCTTTCATGGGGCAACTTTTGGTAGGAATCTTATTTTCAAAATATCTCACCCTTGGTAGCCCTAAAGCTGCTGCTTGTATGTTCAAGGTGCTGACTAAACAAATAACCACAGATTGCAGGAACTGCAGAGCTTTTAAAGTAGCGGGAGTGACATCAACATTTGCACTATCCTGTTAGAAATCGCATGGTGAAATTCAAATGTATGTTGGCTGTCTGGGAATTTGACTTTTATTTTCTGTTGCCTGCTAAGGACCTGGGATGAATGCCTGTGCACCCCACCTGGCTGTCACTTGGCTTCTCGTGTGCATGTGGGTGAAAAAAATCAGGAGTTTTATGAAGAAACTATATTTTGTGAACCACCAGAGGAAAAGGTCTTTTACATGATAAAATATTCCAATGTGAAGTAGCATGTTCAAATCATTTAAAAATATAGATGATTATTTTAGTCAGCCTTTTTGTCCCTGTGACCCAACGACCTGACAAGAACAATATTAGGAGGAAAAGTTTATTTGGGGGCTCAGAGTTTCAGAGTTCTTAGTCCATGGAAGGCCGGCTCCATTCCTTCGGGCTCAAGGTGAGGCTGAACATCAAGGTGGAATAGGAAAGTGAGTCATGGCATGGCTCCAGAAAGGGGGGGAGAGAGAGAGAGAGAGAGAGAGAGAGAGAGAGAGAGAGAGAGATAAAGAGAGAGAGAATCTCACTCACCAGATAAAAAACATATACCCCATGGCACGTCCCCAGTGTCCCACCTTCTCCAGCCACACCCTATCAGCCTACAGTGGCCAGTTAATCAGGGGATTGACTCACTGAGTGGGTTAAGGCTCCCATAACCCAATCATTTCACCTTAGCTTTCCTGCACTGTGTCACATGAGCTTTCGGGGGACACCTCACATCCAACCGTAACAATGGTGCATAGAAGAAACACTTCAGGGATTTGGTTCAAATATGCTATATGTGCTTTTAGAAAAAAGTACATTATGAAGCATAGGTCCCTTCAAATTAATTAAACTTTTTTTAAAAGTTCTAAATAGTTTTACTTAAAGAGTTAGAAATACAATAAAATTATCTTTTTTTCCTTTATTAATCCACAACCCTTATTTTCATCCAGCTACAAGCTCATTCTAAAATGCCTTTTAATTAATAAGGATCTCTTGAAATTTACATTAATTTAAAAAAGCAGACCTTATATCTCTGAAGAGCAATGTGCAGTTGAACCAAATCATATAGCTTAAAAATAAGCTTAATTTATCATTTTATGAAGAAAATAGAAGATTGAATAAGGGTGATATGCTAATTATGTAATAACTCAAGTAAACAACCACGTTATAAATTATTGTAAGGTTCTGAGTAATTGAGCAAATAAGATTTCTTCACTTTAATCAAAGAATTATATGTGTTTTTTAATCTGTTTTTCTGGAATCTCTTATTACTAAAAGAACATCTGAGCAATGGGTAAAGTTTTATTTAAAGTCAATTAATTGAAGTCTAAAAATGATATATTTAATGTTAATTTAACAAAGTTATATGTTTACAATTAAAACACTGTAGCCTAGCTTTGACCATAAAAGAGCTGCTTAGCAGCAGAGCACTTGCGTAGCATGTGCGAGATTGGAGTTCAGGCCCCAGCATCATAAAGAAAAAGAAGCAGTATGCTAAAAGAGAAATCAGCAGAAGTGAACTCTTCAATTAAAGAAAGGATGTTTAGTCATTTAAATAAGTCAATAAAATATTTCCCAAAATGTGGAGAATTGAAAAGATAAACAGATAACTCCAGTTAAGGAAATTGTAGACCAAGTTCCATGAGCAAAAATAAGCATGATTGGTGAGACACAAAATTATTATGAAAATTCTCAGTTGCAAGATTAATTCACAAGGTCACACATATAATGCCCAAAACGTTTGTAGAAATGTTGAATTTTGCATTTATTGACCAAGAATACTTGGTTACTCCTCTTAGCCTCTTATGAAAGCCATTCTTTTCTAATAGAAAATTCAATTTGACAGTGGAATTAAGCTACTTAAGTTTTTGTAGTCCCTGAGGTCACTGAGGTCTAATTTGACTACAGATTCAGTATATTTTCTCCCAGCTGTGTACAGGTAATTCTGGAGTATGACATTATGCACAAAGATGGAAGATGGTCAATTACACTTTCTTATTGAAATCCTATTGTGTTAGATGTCTCAGAAGGTTGGTAAGGCAAATTAATCCATATACATTAAGGCACATTAATGAAGAGTGAGTGGATGAAAAGAAATAGGATCAATTGAAAATATAATACCAAGTAGACTAAGTGCTATAATGGAGATACAATCAAACACAGGGGAGTTGACGGAAAAGAGACAGCATAGAGAATGAAGATGATGTTTTTAGGGAAGATGATGTTGAAAAATTATTTTTAAATAAGGGTAGAAGCTGGATATGGTGGTGCATCTCTGTAATTCTAGAGACTTGGGAGGCTCAGGCAGAAGGATCACAAGTTCGAGGCCAGCCTCAGCAACTTAGTTAGACCCTGTCTCAAATTAAAGAATAAGAAGGGCTAGGATGTAACTCAGTGGTCTAATACTGCTGGGTTCAATCTAAATATTGAATAAAAATGGGTAGAAAGATGGCAGAAGGCAGCTTGGGAAGCATACTTCTCCTGTAGCTCTATGTTCCTGAGGATTTGATTCTGATTTGCATATGAATAGGATCCATTGCCAATTATTATTAATTATTAACATAAACCAGGGTGTGGGATAGTTGATAAATTCATTATAGGATGTTATTTTCTTAGCCTGACCATTGATTTTGATGTTAATGCCATTTATCATACTGGGAAATTGTTTTGCTCCTTAAAATGAGACTTTGGGTCACATGTTGACTTCTATTATTCATGATACTTTGACATCTAGAAAAATTGAAAATGCAGATTCAGATGACCTTACTTTTTTCTTTTTTCTTTTTTCTCTTTTGTTTTTCAAAGAAATGTCTAGGCCAGAACTTAAGAATGTATGGAAGTTACAAGCTATAAAAACTTACTGTCAGCAACCAACACCCAAGCAGAGAAATGGGTTTCTCTCTCCTTTATATCACATTGTGAGCATTCCTCACCAATGCTAATTACTGACTTTAAGTCAAAGAGGAATGTGCATATTTGAAGAATGATGTTTGCCGTTTATAAAGCTGTTAAAGATTATTTTTATGTTAATTATAAAATTAATTCAATCACTGTGAGTAATAGAGTAGATCCAAGGTTGCAGTGAAGTTCAAACTAAGATTTTGCTTTCCTTTACTACATGTTCTCATTCTTTAAAAACACTTTTCCTCCCTTATATGAGGGTGGCAAGCTCTTCCCCATGTGTTTTGATGAAGGAAAGGCCAATAGTGTCAAGTGTAAGCAGACATTGTGATGGGGACTGTGGATGCAGAACACAAATCTTCACAAATATCCATGTTTTTATATAGATCACGTTGGCTGTGGTTTTGTTTTGAGAATTCTCTCGATTAGTCTAATAGGCATAATAATCACAAGGGAAATGTCTTCTGTTATAATATTCTCCTAAGCAATGCGTCCAGAAACCACTCAAGAAAGCAATTAACCACAAATGCTTCTGGAACAAACCCTGTGCTAGATAAATAAAATAGAATTCCTTCCACCAGGGAGCTGATTATCTACTACCTTGCTATGACCTAAATCAAGATCCCCGCTATTTCACAATATAGTGTGAATGGAGTCCCATAAGTATTGGGCAGGACTGACCAAGTACATGGGTTAATACAATCAAAAGGAAGTACAATCAAGTATTATTTGAGGTGATCAATTTTGTATGTAGGAAAATATCTTTGAGAGAACAGATGTGATAGAAGAATTGCACATATAGTTGTTAGTTTTATGTGTCTGTATTTGACCTACAGAAATTAAGTCCTAACAGTCTTGCACCAGGTCTGAGAAACAGGAGCACACACAAGGTCAGGAAAAGGTGGTGACACTGAGAATCCAGTCAGTCTGTAATCCATCTCCTGCATCCTGATAGAATTTGAAAGAGAAAAGTTCTCAAAGTAATTTTGTCTTCACTATTATTATAGTTCTCAAGAAAAAGATGACAATCTACCACTTAGAAAACATTTCTCTTAATGATCACTTATTTGCATGAAATCAACATACTGGATGCTATAATTGCTCAACTTCCTCACTAAAATTGCCTAACTTTATTTCTGCACACACATAATATGCTTGTGGTTTTGAAAAAAATGTATCCTACTAATATCACTAATTAAACTTACTGCAATCTTTCTTGCCAAGATAATGAGGAAAATTGCACATGGACCACTCTTAAATTACATATTGGTGAACAATAAATTTTCTATCAGTCATGATTTTCCCCAATGCACTATGCAATTTGTGCCTCATTCATTCCTCTGAATTGTTTTTGCTATCACTGATATATTAAAATTTGCCAGCAAGAATTGTATAGACTTTGGTTAGAGAAAAAAGGCAGCATTTCACGCATGTAATGTGTATTAACGGAAAATACATTGAAACAGTTATTATTAATTAATTAAGATTATTCAAGGGCAGAGAAAAACAATGTGATTAGTCAAAAGGATAGCATGATCACTGAATAAAAACAGAGTATAACACGCAATTCCTATAATGAGGGAATTTCATACAACCCCTTTGTCCAGGCACCCAAAGCGTGAAGTTATCTTCTGGGACCATTTTCTGGAGGATCACCAAAGCATGCTTGGCTTACGCTTTACACCCCTCCACATGAGACAGGAATGCAGCCCTCTGGACAGCAGAGCTCTTACAGTCGCAAATCCTTTGATACACTGATTACTAAGAGACTTAGAAAAGGAACAGTGAACAGGATCCCAACATTCTGCCACATACACATAGCGACAGGTGGTACAGCCGTGCCCTCTCTCTGCGTTCTCACAATCTCACACTGTCTTCGTGTCCTTCAGCTTTATCCTTACTTCCTCTGCTTTGCCCCCCAAGGCTCTGAGCTCTTCTGAAAGCAGGATGTGCTTCAGTCATCCTGTCATCTCTCCAGTGCTCACGACAGTGACATGCACAGGACAGGCTTGAAGAAACGCTCACTGTTTACTCTGCTCACCCGGATCCTGCTTTGTCTGTTGATGTGGTTTACCCCACAGGCTGAGTGCTCTAAGGAGAGAGTGGGACTGCCATCTGTGCCAGCAAGTGTCCTTCAGTCTTACAGTAGTTCACACATCAAGGGACTTCTGTCTTCAAGGTGACTTCCTTTCTCCTGAGATCTGGGAGGTCATGAGTCGGGGGCCGCTCCCTGACAGCCTCCTGTGGCAGCACCCACAGCTCTAGGGGTCTTTGCTCGGAGTCCTGAGCTTTTGCTACTGGGAAGGATTATGTGCCTTGTTCCTTTCAGGCTTTCTGTTGGATTTCTGGTATCTTTTATGCCTGTTGGAGATGCCCACTCCACAGTGTTCCATGGGAAAGAGCCAAGTCCGTTGGTATTGGAGCACTTCCTGCTCTTGAATACTGGTTCTTAAATGTGGGGCTGTAGGATGTAGTACATAAGAATTAAATTCTCTTAATAACTTATGTGGCTCAGCATGAATCTTGCTGTGGAATCGATAAGCCAGCCAGATGAGAAACTCCGGCAGCTACTTCACAGTTCTCAAACATTCCAGAAGCTTTGGAAAGACTGGGTGAGAGAGTAGCCCAAACGAGGACAGATAGAGGAAAGCTGCTACCCAGCGTGTGTCGGACCAAGGGTCATCAAGATATTGGCTTCCTGGGGATCATTATCAGGGCCAGTCATCTGGAGAGAGTGGACAGTACGCATTGTTCTTAACTGACTAGAATAGGAATGTCTTTTCTGTATTTGGGAGAAACCCCTTATGTGTTTTGCTGTGAGGAAGAAGCCACCTCCAACTCTGAAAGATAAAAATGCTAGCTGCTTTCCTTCCCTTCCTGTATCAACTGGAGTTCAAGGGCATGAGTCAACCAACTCAGATAGATGCCTCCTTATCACATTTATAATCTACAGGTAAGAACAACAAATAATTATGAATGTTGTCTTGGTTATCTACTGCTGCATAAGGAATTACACCTGGATTGAGTGGATTAAAACATTTGTCATTTGAATTTCTGTAGGTCAAGACACAGGCAAAGCTTATGGGGTCTTGTCCATGAGCTCTTCCTCCAGGCTGCTGTCAGGCTGTCAGCTGGAGCTACAGTCACCTCAGAGCTCCAGTGGGAAGACCTGTCTCCAACTACCTTGCGCAATCATCTGCAGGATTCACTGCTCGTGGGCTGTTAGACCTTGGGCCTCAGTTTCTCACTGCCTGTTGGCTGGAGGCTGCTCTCGGTTTCCAGCCTCCTGGGCTTCCCCCTGGGACAGCTCATAACATGACAATTTGGTTCAAATGAACAAGAGGAACCAAAGAGAGGCAGACTGCAACCCAAAGTCACATCCTTCTCACGGAAGTGACTTCCCATTGCTTCTACCATCCTTTGTCCATGAGGAGCAAGCAACTAAGTTGGATGGTGCTTCATAAGTGGACTAAGGGACTTCATAAGTACACGAATACCAGGAGGTGGCGACACTTGCAGGAACCCTTCAGAAGCCACCTGCCACAGAGAGTGTGGAATTGAGCTAGTAAGAGAGACAGCAAAGGCATCCAATGTCAAGAGCCCAGAGCACAGACGTCCTAGCAGCAGTGGTAAAGGCAACCGTGTCCTGAGACACCATTCCTGAGATGTGATTGTGAGTTACGTTCCTGCCTGAGCAGCTTTCAAACCTGTTTCTTTGGACCTCTTGAAAATTCTTTGAGTTGCCATATGACCTTGAATAAATTCCTCTTATCTGCTTAAAATAGCCTATTTGTTTCTGTTGCTTATAAATAAGATTCACAGAGTGAATAAACAAAGAAAACTACTTCAGGATGAGGACAGAAACTTGGTCTTGTCCACCTCTGTGTACCTGGTGCATGCTGCTTGAACAGTAGCCACTAAATACATATTTACTAAATTAGTGACTGAGTGAAAAGATATCACATCCAGATGGGAAATCGTCTGACAGGGAATTACAGGTGCAATTGGAAGATGGAATGAGGCTTAGAAAGTAAGCGGAGAAAATAATTCAGAGTGAATGTTCTAGAAAAAGAAAGGGCTAGACAGAGGTTCCTGCAATGATATGTGATGCTTGCTAGGCCTGCTTTAAACATTTAAGCTATCTGAATCGTTGCCTCCAAAACTGCACAATGCCAGAAGAGGCATAACTCCATGAAAGGACTTGAGCAGGACGTTAAAAAATAATACTAACTAACTGAGAAGAGAGACGGCAGGCAGAGAATAGCAAAAGACACCCAGGGAGGAACCTCAGAGATAAGAGCCTTCCCTAAAACCTGGGCACAGACCTCCTTCGAACACATTGAAAGCTCCACATTTTATTCTTAGTAATGATGTAACATTTATTGTTTGCCTTAATTTGGTTTCTCCCTAGAAAATTCTGAGAAAATAATTTAAATGCACTCAGTGTATTTGCAAGGTAATCCCTAGAAATACCACAAGAGCAACGAGGAGTGAGATAGGAAAGGCAAGCCAGTCAGCAAAGGAAGGATGCTTATCAAGTCAGGTATGAGTGGGAAACATAACAGCCAAATGCTACGAGGAGCTCTGGGAGCCAGTGCAGAACGCACGCTGTGTCCTTCCATGTGAGAGCCAGTGTGCTGGGATGTGTACACATGGACCCCTGTGAGTCATTGTTTGAAGGCTGTCTCAGAGAACCCAGGCAGTGTCAGGGGGCCAGAGAGCCACAGGCCACAAAATGCTGCACCACCAAAAGTGTCCCACAGCATAAATCAATCTGCTACACTAAGTATTTATTATTTTGCAGCAACTTTGAGTTAAATACTGATGCACTGATTTTGGAGATGTAGAAAATTGCAGCTCAGAAACATGGTCTATTGGCGCTCAATTCTCTCTAATACTGAAGCCTTTATGGAAATAAAGCAGCACCTCTTCACATAATAGAGGCAGACACAGAGCAAGGGATAAGCAACAACCATGGGCAGCCATAAGTGAAGACAACGGTGAAGGGATGAAAAAGCAATTTAGCACTAAGTACATATTTGCTCTCTCCTTACTAAAGTTTGATACTTAAAGCCAAGGATTAAGTGTGGAAGAATTAATCCCTGGGTTCTGGTGATCAAAATCATTCACACTTCTTCTCTTCATACGCAATCTTCCTGTTTCCAAAATAAGGAAGAAAATATTTGTGAAAGATTTCCTAGTTGAGGGAAGATGAAAGTCACATTGGAGTGTCCTGGGTTGAATAATCACCCTCCAAAACGCCATGTTCACCTGGAACCTCAGAATGCGACTTTATTTGAAAATAGTCCTTACAGCTGTGTTAATTAGTTAGAGGCCATTCTGGGTTAGCATGGACTCTAAATCCAATGACTAATATCCTTAACAGAATACCCTTCAAAAACACAGGAAAGAAGGCTATGTAAACAGAGCAGAGATTTGAGTTTTGCAACCCAAAACCAAGGAATGCCAAGGATTGCAGGAGCCTCCAGAAGCTAGAAGGAAGCATAAAAGGATTCTCCCCTTCAAAGGAAGCATGGCCTTGGCAAACCTCGATTGCACACAGGTAATTTCCAGAACCATGAAGGAATACGTTTATGTTGTTTTAAACTATCTAATTCATGGCCATTTGCTATAGAAACCCCAGGAAAACAATGCAGATGGTTATAGGCTTAACTCTGTCCCCATCACCAAATTCGTTTGTTGAAGTCTCAACCCCAAGGACCTCAGAATGTGACTGTATTTGAAAATGAGCCCCTTAACAGGGTCTATGAGGTGAAGTGAGGGCATATGCATGGGTCCTATTCCAACACAACTATGACCTTACAAGAGGAGATCAGAGCACTGTAACACACAGAGCAAGTGACAATGATGGGAAGACATGGCCATAAGGCGCCACCTGCATCCAAAGACACAGCCCACACAACTGGATTAACAAATTCTAGTCTCTAGAACTGTGGGAAAATAAATATGCAAAATTCTAAGAGCAGTGGGTACTAAATGAGCATTGGGAGCTCTCTGCTGTAGGCATTTGGCTGGAGATGGGGTGACTTCAAGTCTGAAGAGCCTCTTATATGGTGAATGTAGCCATCTCTTAGCCAATTCTTTCTTTTTTCTTTTACTGAGAGTGCTTTCTATATGAGATGTATCTCTAATTTTAGAGAAGAAAGGGAGAAGCAAAGGAATTGGCAGGTAGAAGTTAGGAATTGGGAGCATCTAGCAAATGTGGACATGAGCATCGACATGCTAAGTCCTTTCAGTGCCCATCAAACTTTGAGAAAATAGACACTCAGCTCAGGAATATACAAAGCACATTTCATTTACACCTCCCTTATAATAATCTGAGCCTCATTTGTGCAACAAATTTTAAGACCAACCCTCTGCAAATTATATCTGTGATGTCATTGCTCCCAAACCAGACAGCCACTGAAGCACAGAGATTTTAGGACAAAAATTATTGTGCAGAACAGAAATGCTACAGTGTTTTTTTTGGTTGGTTTGTTTTGTTTTGTTTGTTTTGTGTTTTGTGTTTATTTTTGCTTTTTAGAAGGACAATTCTGTCAATAACATGAAGACATTACTATTATAATAATTTCTCTATATGCTATGCTTTTTAAAATTTAATGTGTTTAAATATTTGTCAAAAGAAGCAAGGTTACTACATGATTTTTCAGTTTAGATAAAAGGGACTCCCTGTGTCAAGCACTACCTAACCTATCTACACTGTGGTATAAATTTTATTTACTACATGAGAACGTACAAACTGGAGAGAATATAACATTTCTCAGATTCCTCTGTATGAGAGACACACCTCAGGGTGTCTTCCTCAACATCCAGTGTATTAAGAACAAGACAGAATCAATAGAGAAGGAACCACCAAGCACTTAATTCTTTAGAAGAAAAGGGAAAAGAGTTAGATGCTATTTTGCTTTAAGCACACTCTTTAATTTTGGTTGCATGGAACTGTAAATTCTTTAGCAAAGCAACTCTTCCATTATTGTATTTCTCCTAGGTAATGGCTCACCCCTTCTATGAGAATAAAACCAAGTAAAGGTAATTTATTGTCCACTAAAATTTTCATCTCTGTCAGCATCAAAATGTGAGATCATATATATGAGCCCAAATACAAATTATAAAGATTAATTTTGTTAGAATTCAGCAACAAGCAGAATTTTCCCCCAATGTAATAAATCTTTCAGGTAGATTAGAGACCTTGAATTTAAACCTGTGATGCTATCCTGCCTTCATCAACGTGATTATAAAATCTGTAGTTAATAGAGTTGTTCATACAGTTTCCCGTTTCTTTCTTCTAAAAACATGGTTTAATACATATTTCTTCATATTCTGAATAGTTCTATTAAATAAAAAGCTGAAAGAAAATCATGATTACAAGTGTTATGTCTTTAAGTGGATGTCATAGTCTGCTCTTTGTTGCTAACAACGTATGCACAGATGGGTAATTTCTAGAGGAAAGAAATTTACTTGACTTATAGTTCTGGCACTCCAAGAACAGGGCTTCAGAATTGGCTTGGCTTCTGGTGAAGGCCCTGGGCTGCATCTGGTGTGTAAGATGCAGTTCACCCTGTGAGGCCCCATCCTTTCCCACAGAGACAGTCTTGAGAGAACAAATGCAGCCTCTAGAAAACCACACTGGTCCATCCTTGAGGGCCATGTGCCCTGTGACCCAATGCCTCTCACAGGTCCCACGTCCACTCAACACCGTTATATTAGGAATTGAGCCTCAACCTGATTTCGGTGGAGACACCACACTGAAAGCACAGCATGTACCTACAGTCGTACAAGCATGTTAACAAAATTGTGTATGCGAAAGGCTTGCAAGCAAAGTTAGACGCAGGTGCCAAAACCATCCGTGATTGCTCAGGGCTCCCCATCACCTGGGTCCTCTGTGCTGAGATCCCAGCCCTGTTGGGTTTGTGAACTTACTGAGGTGACTTGAGTTTATTTTTCAAGAATATTTAATGTTAATAAGTCCGTGGGGACTAGAAAGCACGGTCTCTTTGACTTTTGACACTGCCTCTTTTAACTGAGATAACCCCTTATTTTCTTCACGCGAACTCACCTTTCTGACTATTTAAATTTGTGCATATCTGCATTTAGAGCTGTGTTTTTCTTCTCCACTGCTTAATGATCTTTACCCAACACTCCTCTCAAGGGATTTTGAGAGAATTTCAAAGCCACCAAGCCTGAGCCTTAAACGACCTACTTGAAAACAAGTTTCCTAGGCTTGTTACAGAGTCTTCCATCTGCAGTCCACGTAGAGAAAGCCTTTCTAAATGTTTCTAATACTCCCTACTGTACATGTGACCATAGTATCTCACAGGCTACCTCAACTTATTTCAAAATTTCAAAACTTTTCATATAATAATAACAACCAAGGTGTGCTTTGTCAGAAGAGGAGCTATGAAGGGTTTTAGATGTAGCTGACACTGGCTATGAACTTCAACTCTTTAGACATGTTTTTTAAATATCTGTAAAATAGGAATACAGGTGTTTACATCTTCCATAAACTGAGACTAAGGCATAGAGAGTCTGATTGTGGCTACTACAGGGACCTTGGTACGACTGCAGCCCACCTTGCTCTCCACCTACCAGCAGGGATCCAGGACATGGGGCAGCAGCTATGCTTGCATCATGGATGACACCTGTTTCCAAGGCAGCCACTCAGACTCCGCATCTACTCGTCTTTTCTCCAACTGCCTCTTGAGGACACTTCCATCTGCCTGCCAACTAAGTAGTCACCATTTTTTTAATCATTCACTCCTTCCCTCACCTCTTTCTAAAGAATTCTAAGCACCAAATATAGTGCAGTGATAGCACAAATAATAATAACTTACTCCAAGAATTTCCCCCCAACCCCAGCATTTTTGTGGGCCTCTGACCCAAGGTGAACTATCTAATACCACTGGTGCATAATGGTGATTGAAACAAAATTGTAGGCCCTCCACCTTGGTCTTGGTATGCAAACTGGACTAGGCTCTGAGCTCGGCCTGGTCTCCTCCACTGAATGTCAAGAGTTGCATCAAGTCTCCATTAGGACCATGACATACTTTCTCCTTTATTTATGCAGAGCTTACTTTTGTAACTATTCTCATAACTTTCACTCTATTAATATAATAACAAAAATTTAAATTTTTTCAGCTAAAAGGTAAATGGGATTTATAGATTGTCTGATAACTGTCTGAACAAAATAACCCTAAAGTTCCCCTTAGTTTTT
Source organism: Aplodontia rufa (assembly GCA_004027875.1). Lineage (NCBI taxonomy): Eukaryota > Metazoa > Chordata > Mammalia > Rodentia > Aplodontiidae > Aplodontia > Aplodontia rufa. The sequence goes on along the minus strand of PVKS010006560.1, from coordinate 17,330 downwards.
CCAAAGTTTAGAAGATTCCTTCCTGAGCATGAGTACTAATGCCCCTTTTGTTAGCTTGTTAGTTACTTTAAAATTAAGTTGTAATTATAAATTCTTTCTCTGTCCCTTTGAGATGTAAATTGTCCGCAACACAGGAATGTCTTTCTTAAGGACCTGGAAATGCAATCAGCAAAAGAAGTCCCCCAACCTCCCAGTCTGTGTGGGAGGCTGGGAGTCTGACTGATAAGCGGCAGTGACCACCTGCTGTTGTTTGGACCCCAAAGGTCCCTGTGTGAAAGGGTAGTGCCAAAGTGGTGGAACTTTTAGGAGGTGGAGAGTACTGGGACATCCTTAGGCCACTGGAGGTATGACTTTGAAGGGGATCCTGGGATCCTGGTCCCTTTCTCTTTTGGTCCTTGGCAGTGAGTGAGAAGCTTGCCCTACCTCAAGTCCTCCAGAGGCCAAAAAGCAATGGGTCTGTGCATTGTGGACTGGATCCTCTAAAACCATCAGCCAAAACAAATCTTCTCTTTATAAGTTGATGATCTCAGGTATTTTGTTATAGTGACAGGAAGCTGACATCCCAGCCTGCTCACGTATGCATGTCCTCCAGTACTTTTCTACCAGTGCAGCCCAGCGTGTATAAGCACTCCTGACTTTTGTTTCAGAAGATCTGAGTTGTCTCTCTTCTCTTGTAATAGTCTTCATTACCTGTTTCAATAACTTTGAATAAAGTTTCACTTGTCTGTTTAACATCATATAGTCCAATTTTTCTTTAATGTGTTAAAAGGAAATAATATGGGAAATGCTGGAATAAACCGTAGCTTTGTTTTCTTTGCTGTGAACACATTCATCAGCATCCCTGTCAATGGATCAGCAAGAGGGATAAAGACAGGGATGCCTGGGTTAGTCTGGACTTGGACAAGAGAACAGATGAGGCGGAAGAGCACTCCCAGGACAAGCTGAACTTGCATGTCTTGACCAGCTTTTGTAGTCGGTTAAATGCATGAGGCTGAGAAAGGTACAGAAAAAACCCAGGCTCAGTGGCACTTGTCTGTAATCCCAGCTACTCAGGAGGCTGAGGCAGGACAATTACAAGTTGGCAGCCAGCCTCAGTAACTTAGCAAGATCCTTAGCAACTTAGCGAGACTGTCTCAAAGTAAAAAAGAAAAAAGATTTTAAATATTGGGGATGTATCTCAGCGGCAGGGAGCCTCAGATTTAATCCCTAGTACCACCAAAGATACCAAGGTCACTGGCCTCATCTCTGACACAACCTCCTCCTCAAATGAGGTTGCTCCTGATTTTAATGTTGTGGAGAAAAGGTTAGAAAAAGACTTGCATGTCCTTTTCTTAATTCATGTACAGTAACATTTTCACATTTATTCATGTGCTTTTGTTGTAGCCCACATCGATCGAAAAATACTGCAGCCCTTTGATATCACAACCACAAATTTTACATGATAGGTCATTTTGAATTCCATTTACCAAATTATGGAATGTTATCTCTCTATTCCTGCAGCAATTCTGTTGCCAGGTTTTCACTTGGGATTCTTCTGACCATCGGACATTCGTCTAGGCAAATGGCTTGCAGAAGTATGCAGGAGTTTTCTACCATATCTAGCAGAATTGCCTTTCACCTCCCAGAGGCCACCTCCAGAGAAAGGTCCGCAGCCCTATCGCCACAGGGTTGACAAGCGAGGTGCATGCCTCCCTTCACTCAGAAGTACCAGGCAGCGAGGCAGCAGGACAGGAAATGAGCTTGAGCTCTTTCCTTCCCAAAGGAAACCTTTAAAAGGCAAGCTTTGAGGCTGGAGTGCTGGCTCAGAGGTTACAGTACCTGCTCAGCATGTGCAAGGACACAGAGTTCAGTTCAAACCGAGTACCAGGTACACAATGAAGTGCCAGACCAACGAAAGCCACATGAAAAACAAAATAAAACTGTTTCTTTCTTTCTGTCTCTTTCACTGTCCCTCTCTCTCTTAAAAAAAAAAAGAAAGGCAAGTTTTATGGCTGATGGTAACCAATATCCACAATTTCAGTAGCAAACTTCTGATTTCATGTAAGGGGTACTTTACAGAAGCTTCTCTTGGGAAAAATGATGATCCTATTTCTTCCTCTAAATATGCGGATGCACTGAGAGGCCATGCATGGAGTTTATTAGGGCTAACTAATTTTCTATCAGTTCCAGGAATCCAAGATTAGCCATGTGAAGTTCATAGCTGGCATTGTCAAAAGACAAATGTCACTTAGGAAAAGTGAGAAGCTCTTTGTTTCTTAAAAGTTAAAGTAACATGAGATGCAAAGTATCACAGTACAGTTGAGAAAAAAGCTAGCAAAATTCCCAGAATCAATCAGCCAAAGATAATTGTGTTATTAAGAAACCATTTGACTATGTATAGATGAAAAGCCATACTTTGTACAATCTACAAAAGCTGTACAGTGTATCTGAAGCATCTAAATTACTTTTATTAATATACATAAAATGTATAATTCTTAGTAGTATGCTGGATTAATTGCTTCACAAAGTAAATGAGTCCTGTGAGCACGCTATGCAAATCGTTTTGTAAAAGGTCATTTTTATTAGCAACAGTGGTCGAATCAAGTATGCAATTTCTGAAATGATGTGGCACATAATGTGCTGGTACATTCAAATACTATGGATATTAAAGCCATGGAAGTCTATTTAGGAGGCTAAGTATAAATTAAATGAATCTGACTTATTTGCAGTTTACCCAGCATTCATTTATTTCACAAATGCTCATTGAAAATCTACTGAGTGTTCAGCACTGGGAAGGGCACAGTCGCCTCTCCGGCTTGTCCTGTTCTTTGCAGCCACAGAGTGGTGTTTCTCTGGTCATCTAGCACCCAGACATGTAAGTGTTGATCAGGAAATCTTTGTTACACTGCCTGAAAAAGTATTTGTGGACTTGTACCAGGCACAAGGCCCTGATCAGGGTCTTGAGAATACAGTGGTCAACAGGATGGACAAGCTTCCAGTTGTACAAAAGCCACCTCCCAAAGCAAAGCATAAGCTAAAAATGAGTAAGCTGAGAATTACACAGGATCACTTTGGATAGTTGTGACTGCCTTGAAGAAAGGTAGTGGGACAGAAGAGCCTCTGCTCCCGTGCCGTGGAGTTGTTCCTCTCCCGTGTTGCAACTGCCTAGACCCCTATTGCCTTGAATCATGCCTTCCTTGACTATTTGGGGACATCTTGAAGCCAAAAACTGACCAACGAGAAGGAGTCTACTAAACAAAAATTAGAGGAAGTACATTTCAAGGAGAAGTTACTGGTGCCAGAACTCTGTGCCCCAAGACCATTTCTAATATAAACATTCCCTTTAAGTGATTAAGGATTCCTAAGAGCCCCATGTTTCCTATTGTTCATTAGATCTCTCTCTAATGTGTGGCTTGCACCAGCTACATGGCAGGTTCTTTACTCACATCGCTGTTACAAAAGTCTTTTAGTGTTATAGGGTGACTCCATTTTTGCCGGCAAGAAAGAGGAAGTGCTAAGAAGTTAGGGAACTTCCCAAAGAAGGAATAAGCAAGAGAGAAGCATGAATGCAAACCTTCCACAGCCCCCTCGAGTTTTCCCAAACCCAGGTAGAATAGATATAGAGCTAAGGTATGGCCTCCTTGAGCCATTGAAATGAAATCATTTCTAGATCATTGCTTTTGTCAAATGTGAGCATGCATAAGAATTACCTGCAGAGCTTATTAAAAATGCCCTGCTACCAGGGATTCTGATTCAGTGGGTGGTCCATCCATTTCACCCTGAGAAGCAGGAGGGGATGTCTCTCTGGTCTCAGGTACCAATTTTTAAGTGAAGATGAGAGAACATGTTGAAGAATGCCAAAGGGTACCTGAAGGTAAGACACCGCATGAGACTGGAAAATGTCATAAAAATCTTGGAAGTTTTCTCGGGTAGCCTTTTAATTAGGGCCTAGTTGAGAGGACAGATAGCATTTGATGGAGGACAATTTAGCTAAAAAATTAAATTCTAATGAAAAGATCTGAATCATGCTTTGCTCTTTAGATATATAGAAATACTTTAAGTATTTTGTGTATTCAAGTACAGAATTTGTGTTTATTTCGTGCTGAGCTGTCAATAACTTAGAGCCCTTCTTTAGCATTCCTTGCACTCAGGCTGTTCATATTTGAACCACACTAACTTTCACTGCACCTCTACCTGAAATGGGAGCATTTCTCGCACCCACTGCCAGCGTTTTTGCATCTTTTCTGAGGAAGCTCTGAGAAGACACATTATATGAAGCCATAGACCCGACTGGAAATTACTGTCACCAGGATACAGGGCTGGGGCACTGTTTTAGTCAGCGTTTTTGCTTCTGTGACTAAAAGACCTGACAAGAACACTTTTAAGGAGGAAGTTTATTTGGGGGTTCATAGTTTCAGAGGTCTCAGTCCATAGATGGCCAACTACATTCTTTGGGTCCTGAGATGAAGCAGAATATCATTGCAGAACAGTATGGTGGAGGGAAGTGGCTCACGGTACAGTGACCAGGAAGCAGAGAGAAAACAAGCCCAGGTCACTATATTTATCCCAAGACTCATCTCCAGCCACACCCTCCCTGCCCTCAGTTACACTAACTCACCCACTGGGTTAAGGCTCCCCTAACCCAGCTGTTTCCCTTCTAAGCCTTCTTGCATTGTCTCACACATGTGCTTTTGGGGGACATCTAGTATCCAAACCATAACAAGCACTTTGCACACAAAGAGAAGTAAGACTAGACCTCTTTCTTCTTCCTCATTCTTCAGGTAAAATAAATCATCCAACCTAAAATTTCCAGTGCTGCACTCACATCTTTGAGTTTCACAAGGCCCCGAAGGCTGAGCCACGAACCCCTTTCTCTGGCCAGGGTCCCTCCAGTCAGTGGGAGAAAGTCCCCACCCTGCTAGTTCCCATCCCTGCTGGACCCATTGCACCCAACCTGGTCCTCACTTCCCTAAGAGCCCACAGAATTATTCAGATGAACCAATCATATTCCTCTCAGGGAACCAGAGGGCACATGGCCCAATCTATGTTGTCTACAAAGCTTCCCTCCAGCCTTGCTGGTTGCCTCTGCTCCTGAGTGTACAGTCTTGTGTGTCCCTGCAAGGAATAAGGTGCCCTCTGCAAATGGACTGCTGCCAATCTCATCCACAGAGGGTATTCAGCCATCTTGGGCTGTTTAGGACATGTACCCCTTCCTCACCCATAGGGTAAATAAGAGGTAACGGAAACTTGGAAATCCTATTCTATAAAACTTAAAGCTTTATTTCTTCATATATTGCTGTTTTGAGACAAAGTCTCACTAAGTTGCTGAGCCTGGCTTTGACTTTGCCTCCTCCCCCTCAGCCTCCTGCGTTGCAGAGATTACAGGTGTGTGCCACCATGTCTGGCTTTGCTTACTGTGGAAATGTCTTTTCTCTCTGTGATTATCAGTCTGATGTGAAACCCTCTTTTAATGTTGTATAAAACATAGAAAATGAAGACTTCTCTTTGAATTTAAAACAGACCAGTACTTGAGACATTTCCTTAAATTTCCTGAGACTCAGCCTTCATCATAAAATGGAAAGTGTTTCTTTCACAATGTTATGAAAAAGATTATGTGTGATATCATGCACATTTACCAATACTTAGTGCAAGTCTGTGGTGGAGAGGTAGCAAACATCAAAAACAGAGCACAGCTCCTAGAACCCAGTAAAGGGTGAATATCAGTAAGTACCTTTGCAAGACAAACTAGAAAGTGTCACCAAATAAAAGCAAATGCCAGTCATCATGCATCTCTGTAGTAACTCAGATGGTTCCAAGTATTTTTTTACATCTGGGCTTCCTAAAGTTGAGAGCCCTTGGGAACTGGAAAGAAGCTGCCACCAAGCAGAGGTTCAGGGGCATAGAAGACCCGGGAAAGTCTTTAAGAGAGCAGATGGGTATTCCAGTTAGGAAACAGGGGTCTTGGACCAATTCCAGAAGAGTTTGGTGTTGAGAGCAACTGGGCCAGAATCTGTAGCAGTGCAGGATGTGAAGGTCATAGAGCTCTTGAGCATAGCTTTGTAAGGAGCAGATGCCAGGTTAAGCACTCTGACCCATCCCAAAGCTAATCACTGGCCCAAGAATCTGTTTACCTAATAAAAAAGTGACTCATCACTACATCTCATATTTTATACATTAAATATTTTTTAATATTTTTGCTTCCTTTTTATTCTGTTTGACTGCTTTTGATGTGATGGTAGTGATAGCTGGGGCTGATTCCTTTCCTGGAGATTGAACTCAGGGACTTGTGCCTATAAGCAAGAGCTCTACTACTGAGCTGTATCCCCAGCCCTGGTTTGTTTGTTGAATATCAAAAGAATGAATGCAATATATTTAAAATATTCTAAAAGGATAGGGGACTGTTGTAAACTTTGTGCTGTGATGATTAATATCCTAGTGCACAACTTTGAACATAGAGGTGTGTTTAGAAGAGTTACTTGTGTTATTGGAAAAGACATTACTGGGTCAATAATTAGGAAAGCTTTTAATTTTTTAAATTCACAACTGTTTTATTTTTTAAATTTTATTGAGGAGTTTTGTTGTTATACAGTCATACATGATATGTAATAGCAATATGATATCCCCCTGATCCTAATCCAGAATCACCACCACATCCCACATCACCCACACCCCAGTCTCTTGACTCTACTATATTTCCCCCATAGCAGATACAAATAAATATATATATTAATGAATTTTCCAGAATTCAGTGATTACATAAGTATTATTTGGCCTCATGGTGGAATTAGAGTAAGCAACATTGTTGATCCACCCCATAGATCCCTCTTTATCATCTCTCCCTCTCACCTCCCTCCATCCTAATCCTTCCTCCCCTTTACATATCTATGGTTCCCCTAGATAATGTGTTGCTTCAACTTGGGCAAGTCTAGTCCATGAGCAATTGTGTGGTAACTGGTTTAATTCCTAATTCCTTCATCCACTTTGATTTGATTTTTGTGCGAGGTGAGAGATAAGGATCTCATTTCAACATTCTACAAATGGCTATCTAGTTTGTAAAGGACCATTGTTGAATAGGCTGTCATTCTTCCATGTTACATTTTGACCCCCTTTGTCAAATATCAGATGTTCAAAGATTTGAGGATTTGTCTCAGAGTCTTCATGTCTATTTTGATACCAATACCATGCTATTTTTCTTACTACAGCCCTATAGAATAATTGTAGATCTGGTATTGTGAAACTACCTGTTTCGTCTTTCTTGGTTAGTAATGTTTTGGATATCCTGGATTTCTTGCTATTCCAAATGAACTTGAGAATTGCTTTTTTGATATCTGTAAAGAATGACTTTAGCATATTGATGAGGACTGCATTGAATCTGTATAGTTCTTTTGGCAGAATGGTCAATTTAATTATATTAATTCAGCCTAACCAAGAACATGGAACTTCTTATTATCTTTACAGGTCTTCTTCAATTTCTTTCAACAATGTTTGCCAATTTTCATTTTAGAGGTCTTTTACTTCCCCAGTTATATAAATTCCTAAGAATTTTATTCCTTTTGAGGATATTTTGAATGGGACAAATTTCCTGATTTCATCTTCTGTTGTATTATTGTCAGTGTATAGGAAAGCTATTGATTTATGGATGTTGATCTTGTAGCCTACCACTTTGCTAAATCCGTTTATAAGCTCAATTTTCCAGTAGAAATTTTTAGGATCATATCATCATCAAAAAGGAATAGTTTGACTTCTTTTCTTCCTGTTCTTATCCATTTGAATTCCTTTTCTTGCCTGATTGCTCTGTCTAGGGTCTCAAGGACTATATTGAATAAAAGTGGTGAGAGCGGACAGCTTTGTCTTGTTCCCAAGTTTAGTCAAAATGTTTTCAGCTTTTCTCCATTTAGTGTTATACTATCAGAGGATTTGTCATATATGGTCTTTACAAAATTAAGATATATTCCTTTGATCCCTATCTTCTCCAGATTTTTTTATCATAAATGGGCACTGGATTTTATCGAAGGCCGTTTCTGTAATAGTTTAGATGCTCATATGGTTTTTGTCATTAATTCTGTTTAAGTGATGAATCTCGTTTATTGATTTGCATATGTTGAACCAGCCTTGCATCCCTGGAATGAAGCCCACTTAATTGTCATGAATTATTTTCTCAATGTGTTTATGAATGCAGTTTGCTAAAATTTTATTAAAGATTCTGGCATCAATGTTCATCAGGGCTATTGGTCTGTAGTTTTCTTTTTTGATGTGTCTTTATTGGGTTTTGGTACCATGGTTATGGTTGCCTCATAAAAAGTGATTGGGAGAGTGCCCTCCTTTTCAATATCTTGGACTGATTTAATAAGGAGAAGTGTTAGCTCCTCCTCATAGGTGTGGTAAAAATTCAGCATGTAATCCATCAGGTCCTGGACTTTTCTTCTTTGAAGGCTTTTAATAGCTATATGTATTTCAGTCCTTGTTATAGGGCTGTTTAGGATTTCAATATCACCCTGCATCAATTTGGAAATGTTGTATGTGTCTAGAAATTTGTCCATGTCTTCCAAATTATTTGATTTAGAGTCATACAGATTTTAAAAATAGATTCTGATAATTCATTTGATTTACATGGTGTCAGAGGTGATTGCCTCCCTTTTCACTGGTGATTTTGTTAATTTGCTTCATTTCCCTCCTTTTAGTGAGATTAGCTAGGGGCTGATCAATTTTATTTAGTTTTTTGAAGAACTGGCTCTTTGTTTCATTGATTCTTTTTATTTTTGTTGTTTTGTTTGTTTTCAATTTCATTGATTTCAGCTCTGATCTTGATTATTTCGTGCCTTCTGCTGGCTTTGGGATTAGATTGTTCTTCCATTTGTAGGGATTTGAAGTGGAGCATAAGTTTATTTATTTGGGATCTCTCCTGATTTTTAATGTAGTAACTCATTGCTATTAATTCTCCCCTTAAGAATGATTTCATGCTTTCCCACAGGTTTCGATATTTTATGTCTCATTCTTATTCTCTTCCAAGAATTTCTTGATTTCTGCGCTCATGTCTTTTTGGATCCATTCTTCATTTAATAAGGTATTATTCAATCTCCATGTATATGTATATTCTGTTATAATTGTTGCTATTAATTGCTAGGACCATGTTATCATGGTCTGATAGGATACAAGGGATAATATCTACTTTTTTAATTTGCTGAGATTTCCTTTGTGAACTAGAATATGATATATTTTGGATAAGGATCCATGCTCAGCTAAGAAGGTAAACTCAGGCAATTTGGGGTGGAATGTTCTATAGATGTCTGTTAAGTCCGTTCAATTTATGGAGTTGCTTAGGCTGGAGATTCTCTTTATTTATTTATTTTTGTTTTGCTTTGACTATCTATTGATGATAAAGGGTATTAAAAAGTCTTCCAGTATTATCATGTTGGGGTCTATATGTGATTTTATGTCATGGAGTATTTTTCCCATATACTTGGGAGCTTTGCTGTTTGGAGCACAGTTCTTTACTGTGTTTATATCTTCATGATGTTCCCTTTACTAAGATGCAGTGGCCTTCTTTATCTCTCCTGATTAAATTTTGGTTTATATCTACTTTGTTGGATATAAATATTGTAACACCAGCTTGGTTCCATGGGCCATATGCCTGGTAGATTTTTTTTCCCCATCATTTTACCCTCAATCTGTGGATGTCATTGGTTATAATAGGTCTCCTGTAAGCAGCATATTGTTGGATCATGTTTTTTGATCAAATATGCTAATTTTTGTCTTTTGAGTGGTGCATTGAAACCATTTGCATTCCGTATTAGGATAGTTATACAGTTGTGGTTCATATTCATTGTGTTTTATTAGTGAGTTCTGTGCTCTCTTAGTTGGCTTTTTGACACTATGTACTTTCATTGAATTTCCTCTGTTTGTGGGTTTTGAAGATCTTTTGATTTTTCTATTTGGAGTTTATCTTTGAGAATTCTTTGTAATGCTGGTTTTCTATTCATGAATGCTGCAATTTTTTTTCTTATTGTGAAATGTTCTTATTTCTGCTTCGAATTTGAAACTGAGTTTTGTTGGGTTTATTATTCTTGACTGCCAGTTTTGGTCATTCAGAGAATGAAATATCTCCTTCCAGGATCTTCTTGCTCCTAGGATCTGAGTTAAAAAGTCAGACTCCTTACTGGTTTACCTCTAATTATGGTTTAGTGTTACTCTTTTGCAGCTTTTAACATTCTTTTCTTGATTTCACTATTATACATTACGAATATAATGTGTCTCAGTGAGATTCTCTTTTGATTAAACCTATTGGGTATCCTATAAGCTTCCTGGATGAGCTTATCTGACTGTATGTTAATATGGGGAAACTTTAATTATTTCATTGAGAATGTTCTTTTTGCCATTCATTTGGATTTCAATTTCTTCTTCTATCCCAATGACTCTTAAATTGTTTCTTCTGGTTTCACCCCAGAAATTTTAAAAATTCTGCTCATGCTTTGTGAATTTTTATTTGTTTGTGTTATGTCATCCATGCACTCAATCTTACTCAGCCTGTCCTCTTTATCAGAAGTTCTTTTTTCACAAAGTGATGTTCTGTTTTCTACAGAAGTTAGTCTATTATTAAATTCTTCCATCATTCCTCTGATGTGATTGACTGCAGATTTTAGCTCTGTTTCTTCCTTTTCCAGTATATCTAATTTTTTGATAACAGAATTTTTCATCTCTTGAGTTTTCTCATTTAGTCCCTTCAGAATCTTCTTTCAGTTCATTGCTCCTTTTAGTAATCAGATTATTGATAATTTTTTCTCTGACTTCATCCCACTCCCTATCTTTGGGCTCTTTGGTGGAGGAGTTGTGGACTTGAGGTGAACCTTTTTTGGTTTGATTTTTCATTTTTGAAGAGCTCCTTCTGGATCTTTGAATTGAGGTATACTGTGGGAAAGCAAGGCAGGTCCAGGTGCTTCTTCCTTGCAGGCCAATGGGTCAGGTCAGACATCACCCCTCTGATGACCATCTTCTTCCAGCAAAGTGCTCATGCCTGGAGCCTCATTTTACTGCACCTTTTGAATCCAGGCTCCAGCGTTCAGATCTGGAACCTGTTGTAGTTGTGGGGCAGTCCATTGGATTGTTGAAGCACAGCGGTGGGGTTGTATGGCAGGTTTTGGGGTTCTGGAGGTGAGGGGTGGGCTGCAACAGGCCTACCTGTGCACTACAATGGGACCTGAGATCCTTGGCAACAAGGATGGGCCCAAAATATCTGGACCTGGTGGGTATGTCCTGAGGCTAGGTGGCTCCAGGCAGGGGCCTTCAGGGTGTCCTCAGTACCTGCCAGCCTGGTACTGGAGTCCTGGGCCTGTGCAGTGGGTGATCAGAGTGGCTCTGGGTGGGGGTTCCTCCACATGGCTGTCCTGGGTACTTGCTGGCAGGAGACTGGATTCCTGGGTCTGTGTGGTAGGTGAGAGGGGCGCCTCTGGACAGATGGTTCACCTTGGGGCTGACCTGGATGCCTGCTGGCCCAGTACTGGAGTCCAGGGCCCATGCAGCAAGTGGATGGGTAGCTTTGCACAACTATTGTCTAAAGTAGCTATACAATTAAATTCCCCTTAGTAGTATATTATATTACTTGTTTAACTAAATTTGAATTGATTGCTTAATAAACATTTTTGTTAATTTCCTCTATTATAATTAAAAGTAGATAAATATTTTTATTTACTTTGGTACTAAAATTGTTAATTTATCAATTGGCTGTTTATGTTTTTCCATCCATTATCAGCTTAAAGGATCTTAATGTTTGATATTAGTGAGAATGGACTGCTTTTGTAATAAACAATACTATATTTGTTGCAAACCTTTTCTCCAGTCTATGGCTCATATTTGTTTTTAATGTTATTTTTAAAGCAAAAATTACACAAATCTTTAAAATATTTATGCACCCAGTTGTCTACTATTTTCTTTTTATGCCTGTGGTTACTTTTAAACTGGAAAGTCTACCATTCAGAGTTTAGATAAATACTTAATGATACATTATTCAATTTTTCTTTAGTTTAAGTTTTTAACTGTTTATCTACAATCTATTTCTTAGTATGGCATTCAGTTGAAGTTTTTAATTTCTGGCTTGGTACTTATTTATCAGATAAAAGATTTTATTTTAGAATTCCAACTTCTTTTCTGTTTTTCATCCCTCGAGTCTTCCCTTTTCCCTATGGCCAAGTAGAAAGACAGATAAAAGATTCCAGGCAGGTGTGAGACTGCGATTGTTGTTTTCCTAATTAACATGGTACGTCTGTGAAATAGAGTGCCTTTCTCTAGATGTCTTCACATTCTGGTTAATAACTTGACTTCTGCTTGTTTGTATCCAATTAAGGCAGAAATGACAGGTAGATTGACCACAATATACATAAAATACACATAATTTTTAGGCATGCATTAAAGAAATTAATGGAACCCACACTCAACTTCTGTTAGAATCTATCTGTGACAGGTAAATATGACTTGTTACAGTATTATTTTTAGACAAAAGGGAACACAGAGAAGTTTTAGTAAAGCTGTGTAGAATGTTAGGAGAGAATGGACCTGTCTGGGTCATCTATGACATGTGGAAGGAAACAGCCCTATCAAGAGGATGCAGGGTGAGCAACACAGCCCAAGATTGGGTTTCCATGGGCTCTTTGGAGGGTCAGTGAGGCTTCAGTTTCAAGCAAAACACCCACTGGAACTGATGAGAGAAGATTCATTTGGTGCATGCTTATAATCCTAGTGACTCAGGAGGCTGAGGCAGGAGGATCATAAGTTCAAGACTATAAGCAACTTAGGAAGACCCTGTCTTTTTTTTCTTCTTTTTTTGTACTAGAGATTGAACCCAGGCATGCTTAACCACTGAGCCACATCCCCAGCCCTTTTCACTTTTTATTTTGAGGCAGGGTTTTGCTTAGCTACTCAGGGTCTCACTAAGTTTTTGAGACTGGCTTTGAACTTGCAATCCTCCTGCCTCAGTCTCCTAAACTGCTAGGATTACAGGCCTGTGCCACTGTATCCAGTGAAATATTGTCCTAAAATAAAAAATAAAAAGGTTTGGGGATGTGGCTCAGTGGTAAAGCACCTCTGGGTTCAAACCCCAGTACCACAAAATAATAATAAAGTGGAAATGCAAAGGAGTCCCAGATGGTTTCAGCAAGTACAGAGCAAAGGCAAAAGTCCAGTTCCTTGACCATGAATGTGTCGATCCCTTGAGCTCTTTCTCCAGCAGCTTCCGTTTGTATCTTTCAGTGGGAAAGTGAATTAGGTCTTAGAGCAGAGAAAGACCTGTACAGGGAGAACTGGGCAACCAGGGACAGGCACACAGTTCCCAAGTCACTGCCTGAGAGCAGCAGAGGGAGGACCAGGTTTGTTCCCTTAGGGAGCTTTGCCTAACTTTTCTTTAAATGACAAAAATTTGTGTATGTTTATGGAGTACCATGTGATGGTTGATATCCGAATACAACGTGTGATGTTTAAATCAGGGAGAGCGGATCTGTCCCCTCAAACATCATCATTTTTACGGTGAAAATGCTCAAAATTCTTTTTCTTTAACTTTTATGAAATATATAGAACATTTTCACTATCTGTAGTTACCCTACCATGTTTAAAAACGTTTTTATTTCCTTCTTTGGTTACTTGCTTATGTACTTGTTTATCTGTGTCTGTTTACCAAGTATTGTATTCAGAACCAAAGAAAAAGGGGCCAACACTGAAACTATTTGCAAGCCCCAGGCACTCGCTGAGGCTCTATGTACGCTACCATCTTTTTTTAGGACTTGGAAACAGACGCAGGAATGAAGCAAGTATGGTGCTCATCTTCAGAGAAATTCAACTTAGCTCTCTCTCTAAAACACAGAAAGAACAAATAGCAATACTTATTCCTGATTCCTGAGCAGATGTAATACAGTTTGCATTTTGCACATTGGTTTCAGATTTTTATTTTAAAAAATAAAATCTTAAAGCTACAGTTGGAATGTCTTCGAATTCTCTCTAATCTCATTTCCCTTCCTCTCTTCAAAAAAGTACCTGATTTTCCAGAAGTTGGAATGCTTCCAGTTTTTAAGAAAACATATTACAAACACGTCCTTGTTCATGAAAAACTTGTGGTATAATTTTGTGTTTTGAAATTTTTCAAATGATATTTTAGGTGTAAAGTGATAACTTATCTGTTATACTTTACATCAGGTTTTTGAGATAATTCATTCATATTTATAAAATACCCCAGGCAATACAAGAAATGTTAGAATACGATAATCTAAAGTCTCTGCCCTTATGAAAAGGAAATTCTAGTAGGAGAGAAAGACACACAGCAAAATGTGAGATATTCTGCTAAATTGCTGCAATGAACTGAACTGGCTTCTCCACAATCTGTATGTTGAAGGCCAAACACCCAATATAACAAATTTAAACAGAGGGCTTTAGTTCATAATTAAGAGTAAGATCATAGGGTGAGACCTTAACCCTACAAGACTGGCACCCTAAGAAGAGACACTAGCTGAGTCTGAGATTGAGGGACCGTGGGAGGATCTGTTAAGATGTCAGTCATCTGCAAACCAGGCACCTTATCTGCCAGCACCCCAGTCGGGGATTTCCAGCCCCTGGAACTGTGAAGAAATAAATTTCTGCTGTTTCACCCATCCTGCCCATGCTGTTTTGTTATGACAGCCTGAACTAGCTAATGCAACTATATTATAAATGATAAGTGATAACAAGTAAAACAAAGGAGGAAAAAGGAGTAATGCATTCAGATTAAAAGACGAGATGGAACATTCAGGGAAGTCTTCACCAAGAAGCTGTTCCTGAGAAAAGATCTGAAGGAAATGAAGGAGCTGCTCATTTTGCTACAGGAGAAAACACAGCTGCAAGTTCAATGACAGGAGCAGGAGCATCCCTGGGGTGTTCTGGGGGCAGGAAGGAGTGGAGGGAGAGAGGCTGCTTGGGAGGAGCTGGGGATGGAGGGGAGAGGAATCCAGGAGAGACTGGCCTGGCAGAGAACAGCAGGGTCCACATTCATTTAACACATCACTCTGAGTTTCCTTGCTTTTGCTGGAGGAGATGGGCCACTGGGTGGGAGATGGTGCCTTTGGCTGTATATTCTGTATCTGGCATGGAGTTTCTCTCTGCTCTGCTTCCCCATGTGATGCCTTGAGCTCCCTGCTCCTTGGAACCATGGCTGTCGCCATAATGTTCAGCCTCACCTTGAGCCCCAAGGACTGGAGCCAGCCTCTTGTGGCCTGAGACCTCTGAAACCATGAGCCCCTAAATAAATTTTCCCTCCTAAAATTTTTCTTCTCAGGTCCTTCAGTAACAGAAAAAAAAAAAACTGACTAATACAACTAGCAATCAAGGAAGACTGAAATATTGGCCAGGAATTTAGGAAAAGCATGTGCCATAGCTGGACGTTAAAGAAAAGCTTCAGAGAGAAGCCAGCAAATAGATCAAAATGATTAATGTTGTCACATGTAGATCAAGGCCATTCATTTATTTCCTGTATCATTTTCTGTAATAAAAATGTTATCATTTTTATTTATACAGTCTTGTAATGACAGATATTTTGCTTATTTATGAAATTTCACTTTTATTGGTAATACAGTAGTGATCATGCGTCCATGAATGACAGCTGTAGAAAAGTTAGGTTGTAGAATATACACCCTCACCTGTTTTAAGAATATTGTTACATCATTTTTCAATGTGATTGTGCCAATATATACTACCACTGGCAGTGTCTGGAAGTTCACACTCATGCTCACATAGGGTGCTGCTCAATTTTTTTGACTAACAGATGTTTACTTTTTAACAAACATTTTTAAAGTGTCATTTATTTATAATTATATCCGTATTTCAAGTGTAAGCTTATAAGTTTAGACATACACAAATACCCATGTTGCTATAACTATAATCAATGATGAGAAACAGTCATCAACTCTCCAGAATTTTCTCGTGTCCCTTTGTTTTTGTTTTCTGTTTTCATTGTGTGTGTGTCTGTGTGTGAGTGTGTCTATGTGTATGTGCTAAGAACATTCAATATGAAATTCACCATCTTAACATTTTGAAAGATATATTATGGGGGGAATATAGAAGAGTCAAGAGACTGGGGTGTGGGTGATGTGGGGGTGATTCTGGGTCAGGATCAGGGGCCTATCATATTGTTACTACATATGCATTTGTGATTGTACAATACAACTCCTCAATAAAATAAAAAAAAAGTAAACTATCATGTAAAAGGATAGAATATAATGCACTATTTAAATTCATGAGGAACTTGGCCCAAAATCCTTGTAAATTCCCAGATAAGTGGAAACCATTGTAGCATACAATTCCTCCCTTTATGATGCAGTAACTGAAATGTTAAGCAATCCCTCAAGACTCTTAATCACTAAACTCAATATTTGCTTATAAATCTGTAAAAATAAATTCTACCAATAAAATAAATCCTAGATAGCATTATATCTGATCATTAGGGTTTTTAACCTAAATTTACCTAAATCTGCACAGAAACACTGATTCCATTATTTCAAAAGAATTACTAGAGTCCCTTGCATGCTCCATATAAAAGCAAAAACACTGTATTGGAATCTGACCCTGGTAGCTTGTGGCTGATTGATTCCTACTTCCTTGCACACCAGCCTTGATATCTAGCCATTTCAAAATCAAACTCCTGCAAAATGACTAATTGCTATGATCTTTGAAGTCCAAAGCAAAAAACTGAAATTGAGAATGTCAAATTCAAGAATATCATCAGTATGCCATTATTCCTAAGTATATATGTGTTATGGTCACAACTGTTCAAAAATGTAGGCATATAGTGAAAGTTTCCTGGAAACAGAAAATAATGACAACTGTATTTGGATGAAAGAATTGTAAGTAATGTTTTCCTTTTAAAACACGTTTAAGGATTATATTGTTGTTTTATAATAAAATTCACACAAGCGGTTTTAAAAAAGAAATTTTAGTGGAGTACTGGAAGGGGACTGGGGGGAGGGAGGAGGGATAGGAACAGGGAAGAAGAGTGAAATGAATCTGATCAAACTTTCCTATGTAAGAAAAGAAGAAATAGGGGGCATCTCAATCCCTGACCTGAAATTATATTACAGAGCTGTAGTAGCAAAAACAGCATGGTATTGGTATCAAAACAGAACCGAAGACCAGTGGAACTGAAAAGAAGATCCTGAGACAAACCTCCATATCTTTAACTATTTGATATTTGATAAAGGGGGCAAAAGTATAGTGTGGAAGAAAGATAGCCTGTTCAACAAATGGTGTTGGACAAACTGGACTGCCATTTGTAGACAACTGAAGCTAGATCCTTATCTTTCGCCCTGCACAAAAATTAAATCAAAATGGAACAAAGACCTGGATAT